>JAQIXG010001571.1:0-21320 GCA_034700105.1 Oconnorella tubifera
GTAGGCGAGATCCCCAGTAGGCGAGATTCCCAGTAGGCGAGATCCCAGTAGGCGAGTTACCCAGTAGGCGAGATCCCTGTAGACGAGTTACCCTGTAGACGAGTTGACTTGATCCCAGAGATTTTATATGCTTACTATAACATCTGCTCAATGGTAGAGCACCGCTGCTACCCTACACGTACAGCAAAAACTGTTTCGATTGCCTATTTCTATACATCTCTCTTGAAATCTTTTTGTGTTACGCGATTGTGAAACTAATCCTCTCGCATAGGATTCGCTCAAGCGGCAGAATAGTCGGGACAAAAGTTTACAAGCGATATCTGAACGCGTCAATGGAGGAACGCTAAATCCAAAAGAATTACGAGAACGAAAATCTTTATGATCTGTAGTGGCAAGTGCTAAATAGGCGTGGCAGTATCTATAACGATCTCAATCAAAGCAAAAATCTATAAAAAAAAAACTGTGAAAAGTTGTTATAAAAAGTGGCTGCAGCATGGGTAAGTGAACATGCAGTAAGATCAGCTTAGCATAGCAGCGGGGTAAGAGAAGTTATTAAACGTTTTATAGTATGGTACTTTAGACGATTTAGCTGCTAACATTACTACTAACCAAAGTTAAAGATGAAAAAAGTAACCCTATACGTAAACGTTTGTTATAATAGGCCATATAATATGATAGTATTAAGTATATAATTAAATGTACCCTAAAATAGGAATGTTTAAGTCCAATAATAGTCTTAATAAAATCACCAATTTGCAGTGAAATTTTCTCATTCATTGAACTGCTGAAAATGAAGCAGATTTCATTAGAACAACGTTTCCGATACTGGTATACTTTCCCTCTAGGCACTTTTGTATTACCGAGTTTCCACTCATCAGTACAAAAACGTCTCATTCAAGGCTTTAAAGAATACGAGCCGATGAGAAATGAAGAGAAAGCGCTCAACGTATAGGAGGAAAGACTATTGAATAGACTAGCGAGACAGCAGCGCTACTTCTGGTCAGATGCGGGAAGCAAACATGGACAATTTGATATTGGAAGTTGGTCAATATTTGCGCTGGTCGGTCTGCGTCTCTCGCATCATCAACCTCTGAGCAGCAGAGACTGATGAGTTCACAGTCTAATAAGTATTGTAATTTCATTTCATGAAAACAGGAATAATTGTAAAACGTCAAGGAACGTTGAAATATTTTAATAGAATATGCATTATGTGTTAATTACAAAAGAGTAAAAAACTCTAATTATTTAGGTTATCAGTTGAAATATATCACATATTTTATTTTATAGTTAACAGGGTTTTAATAAGAATTCATCAGTATCTAATGAAATAAACGAAACATTAACAAATGATGTGATAAGTAAACAATGACAAAAACGTACAGACACATTCATATATACATTTACATACTCATATTTGGTGAAAATGAAGTCAGTTTATTAAATAAACAATAAAACTCTAACACTTTGAACACCGCCACGAGCATTAAGTGTAAAACAATGCGTTATAAAGCTAAATAAATGTAGTTCAATTTCACTATAGATATAAGAAAATTGTATTACGAGTACTGTTATTTAATGTCTACAGACATTTCAACATAAAAAGTTCATTTAGAAATATATTGCGAATGGGATGTCCAGAGACCAAGTGATGAGAGCACAGGACTCTTTAACAAAGTATGGCAAATACTTTTATTTGGCAATTACATGCCAAACACACAATGCTTGAATTGAGATTTTTTGTTCAAATAAGAAGTAATATGATACAAAAAATACTAAATCATCAAAGGGCGGAAAATTTAAAACATATATTGTGATAGACAGTGATTGTCGTAACTTCTAAAGTAAAACTTTGTGTATTGCGATAGTCAAAGAAATTTAATTGAAAAATGGACTACTGTAGTTATGGAAGATAAAAATATAAACAATAATACCTTACTTATTTGACTAAGCGGTGAAATTCTTACATATCTTAAATTTACATATTACATTCAAAACATGACAATAAGTTCAAAAAGATATTTGAACTGATACTTCATGTATCGTTTCATGAAAATTTCTCACCCGTAACATGAATTTAAACTTAACTAATTATGAAATATATTATAACGTAACTTAATTACACAACTTAATTATTACAAATAATATCAGTAACCAAAACTTAGAAAATGAATAATAGAAATATAATAAATTGATATTAAATAAAAAAACAAAATAATAAAATTAAGTAACGCATAAAGTGATATGAAAATATAGCATATAAATAGTTGAACAATGCTGCTGAAAAGAGATTTTATCAACAACAAGAATGATAATCATACTACGTATACATTTTTGATCTTATGTGTATAACTATCTCCAACAGTGATACTGCATATATATTAGTATATGCTATTATCATATCATATATATAAATTATGACAACAAAAATTTGATAGACATAAAATAGTAAAGCTAGACTAATCAAATACTGCTTGCCTGAAAACTAGCTAAATAAAATTTTACTAGTATTTTCAATACGTACAATAATTGTTGCAACAATCATAAATCTACTAACACATTAATAGATGCAATAAGAAACAGAATATTGCGTAATATCTATCTGACTAAATTGTACAATTTTCTATTATCTAAATTATAATTCAGCAAAATCGTAACAAAATATACACACAAACTACTATTACAGAATGATTGAAATAATTTGGAGGAATACACAAAGAAATATATGACATCATACACGGATATATTTTGTTTGCATACACAGCAAAAAAAGAAACTATATGAAAGAAATTGACTGATATTTCTACAATTTCTACAAATTTGCAAACAAATTTCTTAGCAAAATAATACCAGAATAAAATATAATCCTGTATCAACATTAGCGCAAGAAGCATGAGTTATTTAAGTTAAGCTATTATTTATTATCTGACATGTTTCTGTCAATAACTATATAAAATCAAATACACATTGTTAATTTATACAAAAAAAATACATAAAAGTTATATAATACAATTTAATAGGTTACAACTTAAAAACTTCTTGTTATATTACAATGGTATTCTAATGAATGAAGTTTTTGCATAAAAGTGATTTTACTCTTAAAAGTCCGAAACTGATTTTTTACAGTCAAATTTAATCACAATCAAATACTGAGCACTTGTAGATTTCTAATGAGTATCTAATTTGAAATAATGAATCACTGGCAAAAATGTGGTCAATCTTATATCCTTAATTAGAGTAAATAAGAGACACCGGTAAAGATTTGTTTTTTCTAAAATTCTAGTTAATGATTACAACATAGTTCATTTTAAATAGCTTAATAAGAATTTAAGCAAAATGTCAGGCATCACTTGATAAGAAAATGTATACTGAACACTGTTTCATATATACTAGCAAAGTACATATAATGCGATGCGTACAAACTTCACCAAAAAATCATCTTCAGAAAATATCACAAAAAATTTATAAATAAATAAAAGTCTAAACAAATAATAAACATCTTAACGTAAACGCAAAGGAAAGAGTTCAGAATCATAACAAATGCGATAGTTTATGAATCTTACAGTAACGGCCACGTTCTGACCTGGTATCTCAACAATGTACCATCACATAACCTATCCAACCAGTGATCCAAACCATGAAATACATCCACTTCTTCATCTTCCAAACCAAGAAAATCTCCTCCATTTTGTAATGAAATTTTATTGAAATTGTAATGAAAGAGAGAGTAGTATTTCTTAGGGCCATTAATTGCAAGAACTGTTCCGATGCAATGCTCTTTGTTTATACGGCTAAAATCGCGAGAAAACTCGGGCGTAGATTCAAGAAGACGACTATACCAAGATAAATAAGTATCCAGTGATAAGAATGACAATTTCAATGGTCGATATCTGTGAACAAAATAACAGTGCATATTATATAAGTTCTGTATTACAAGATCAGAAAAACAAGTCAATTATATAGACGCAATAACTCCATTTTGTACAATGTAACTTAAATTAAAAACACACAGCTATTGAATTCAGCATCTTAAAAAAGGGTGCAGCAAGGAGCAATGAACAGAGATCTGAGGGTTTTGAGTTTTGCACTCTAACCAGATTTTCATAAGCTTCAACATGATATACACCGTCAAGTTTTGTTAACTTATATAGTCGTATATGTTTAAAAAAATCACTGATTTCTGCCAGTAATTATTCAACATTTGATGACTAGCTGTATCACAATTAACAATGACAACATAAACATAAGTTTATGTGAGATATATTGTAATACAATATCATTTTTATTAGCTTCGATATAAATATAATTAAATTCCCTAGATTAAGCATGAACTCTACGTTCGGTATATAACACATGCGTGTACTAACCTGCCATAGTTGCAGGCGATAGATGCAAAGCGACGAATTAGACGCGTCTGTGATTTGGAATCAACAAGAACAAGGAGCAGCAACACCCCCACATCCCCTCGTGGTACTAATGTGTTATAACTGGCCGGTACCATTGGATGAATTGGAATAGATAGACTATCAAAATACAGTCATTTTAAATTAAATTTCAATGATTAATTTTGGTTTTGGCTTTAAAAATGTATTCAAGTATTTCAAAATCAAAAAACAGATAACGTATCATGAAAATATTTCAATTTTTATCAACCTTAGCTATGCCTACCAAGACGGAAGTTCATTTATTAGAATACCTCAACTAAACTTGCTCAATTAATTAATAAACTTAACACATTCCTAAAAACTTGTTTGACATCATTAAAAGATTCATCTTTAATATCATTATAATCAGTTAGATAAAAAGACAACAAATATTTATAACTTTATTACAAATAATGAACCTTCTAGCTGCATGTGCCTGATAAGACTCTGTGTCTGGCATTTGTGTGTTCACTCTTCCTCTCTCATACATCCTGGTTGCTGATTTATTAGACTGACTCATATTACTGAACATTAGGCCGGCTAGTAAAACCATCACAGAGGTGACGATCATAGTAATCAGCGGTACTTCATCCATGCTACCAAGCACACAGAGCATCAACTACATTCAATATTTTATCGTTTTCATAATGGAGATTTAATAAGTATCGAAGAAAATTTTATTGGTAAAAAGGTGAGAGAGTATATAGGTATAGAAATCTGATCTCACATTTAAGTCCCAGAATGATAAGCAACAAGCATGACTCCCTTTAATAAGAACAAACATTCAGCAATCATGAAATAGCAATGGTAATAAAGTTTTGTGGTAAAAATATCTTTAAAAACTTTCTTAGCTATGAACTAAAGATGCAATTATCATTGAGACTAACTTGGAGACTTTGTCCCAAACATATTCCTTCCAATCAGCCCATAGCTGTAACATCCTGGCGCGAAAAGACTGTCAACAGAATAAAACAATGCAATCAAACAATTCTAATTATAATGTAATCCTTGAAAAGGAAGCAAAAAGCAACTTTTGTTGCACAAACACAATAAACTGTGATATATTTAGTTCTAAAATCACAATTAAAACATCCATAGTCTTTGATCCAGAGAGATTAGAGCATTATATTAAACCCTTCGATTTATAATAGTAATTGTCAAAAACTTATTCCTAATAATTGAAAAACATAACAATGTCTCTCAGCAAAAAAAAAAATGTGCAAGATATGCAAGACTTATACACGAATAATTATGACTAAACTAAAACAAGATTCACAATCTCTTGTGATTCATTAATAATTGAATGAAAAGAGCTCTCTACTCATTCACACAACTTCTTGGTTCTCAGTCAAAACTTTATTTATTTCAGTCATCATTATACATTACATGGCTGAATCAACTGAAGAATTTCCATGACCGCAAACTAAACTCAGATTACTAATATTGGATACCATTAATCAAACTGCCTTCCTTTATGTAATCATTCTTATAATTACAAATAATAGGAATTAATAATAAGAATGCAAAAGCTTACAGCTCCTTTTTCATTGTTGAATTCATAATTCATTTCAACTTGCAATGGCAATGCATCACGACTACTGACTAGACTACAACTGATCAAATCAGTCAGTTTACTTCGACTATTTTCAGTTAAACTCGACAAGTGATTGGCTGAGTACCAGCCATCCTTCAACCAATCAAATAAGAGCAATGATGAAGATTTTCTCCACACAACAGCCACCTGGTGACAAATGCAAGAAGTAAAATTCATACATAAACTTGGTAAAAGAGTTAAGAGTTTTCCTATCAAATTAATGTGAACTTATTACATTGTTGCTTGATACCTGCATAACAAAAACTACTTAATTTTTATCAACAATCATTTAATTATATTCAACTGGTCAGTCTAAATATATAGTTAGAAATACTAACAAGAAAAATCCCTCGGTAATGGAAATGGTAATGGAAATGCCTCACTCGTATAAAAATCAAAACAATAGCAAGAAGAAGGAATAACCCAAAATAACAGATAACAAAATCAGTGACAAAGAACATTATAAAGCTATGGAGGAAAAAGATTTCAGATTCTTTTTAAAAAAGTATAGAAAGACTCAATCCATATAAAATAATACAAACATTAAATCACTATAAGACAAATTAAAACTTATACAACAAGTTATAAGAAACCAAGTGATAGTCAACCATTACCCATTAATATAGTCAACTACTGAAGAGTCTATACTAAGAATGATAAAAGACTATATAGTAATGGCAAGATATCCTTGCAAATAAATAACGCCCTGATTCAATTAAACTACTGCAATTACTTTCTACATATGTGTTTCATTTGAAATCTGCACAAATACTAAGTACTTTCAGTTAAGTATGCTTTATAGATCGTACGTCAGCGATTAAACAGTATCTATTTTTGTGCTTAATGTCAGATCAGCAAAGAGTAACGAGTAGCTGTAGTAACGCGTTATTAACTGTGTATGCGGAAACAGTTAACAAAAACGCTTGACTCAGTGCATTCAATACTTCTATGAGCTTGATATGACAAACATGTATAACAATTACTTTTTTTTTGATAAAAACGCAAACGCATACAAACTTCGGGAATAGAATTTCAAATTCATTAAGAATAAAAATTTGACGCTTCTAACGCAGTGCAGAGCTCGGACAAAGCATTACTGAACGCAACCCATCTATACGTCCACTTATAACGTGTAGTATTACAATGTATAAATATAAAAAATGCTGTGTCAAGCAAAGCTTTATACAATTTGTAAAGTAACGTTAATTAAAATAAAGAGAAAAAGAGTTTTAACAACACGACCTTAAGTGTTTCTAGTGGCATTCTATTGACAACATCGTCTTGTCCCGTCAGACTTTGCACAAATGTAGACTGAGACTCTTCAAAGACGTAAACAAAACGAACTCTGTCATTATTCGAGGGGTAATCGCGAGCAAACTGACGAAAGTTAGCGCGATAGGCTTCATGCGAGGGAATGTTTTGTGATATAAGGATTACGCATAGTCTGTACAATATCAAATCGCGTTAATCGATCAATTAATCAAACAATTAATCAAACAATCCATTCAAATATGTTTAAATGTATGTTAATGTCAAATTGCATTTATTTAAAGTAACTTAAATGAAACATTATATCATATTATTTTAATTTCTTGACAATTTAATTATTATATAACATATTCTACACAAAGACTGATTGTAATTTTTAATCAATTTTTAATTAATCATTGTATATTTTCTCATATTATTAATATTTACATTTGTTTATTGTTTACATTAAAGATATAGTGTTTAATTTAATATTTGAGTTTTCTAAGATGAACAATCTCTCTATCAATCAATCTGATCAGTCTAGCATAACATAATATGGTCATATTAACATACAAACTATCAAAATATAAATGTAAATTAATTCAAAGCTTATTGGCTAAATGGCACAATACTGAACTTAGAGCTGACTGATCCCAGATTAGAGTCTCTTAAAAAAAGTGAATTATTTTACTTCCATATACAAAAGATTACACACAAACTTATATTTTGTATAGATCTTTATTTCCGATATATCACAATTTCTTAATATTCAAAATCACAGGTACAAGCAAAATTAAAACAATATGAACAAATTTAAAAATAATATAAATGAGTTAGCCAGATACATCAGCTAAGAAGCCAGAAATAATACAAAAACAAAACTACCTTTTATTTTTAGCAGTTGGACTAACTGAACAAAGCTGATTAAACATAGCTTGACTAGAAAGTCTCGGTAGAAAGAGATATCTGTTAGACTCCATCAATGCATCGAGAGCGCTGCGTGATACTGACTTCATCTGATTGACACCGATAGCAAAACAATATTTAAAAATATCTGCCATCCGTTATTTCTCGCTTAATATCGCATCGTTGTTAATAAATGTTATACTATATATGCAAAAATCAAACAACGAATAAACGCGCGGTTCCTTTAACAAAGAAAATATAATAAATTTCGTTTTGTAATGATAGAAAAAAATAATATATCAAGATTTAACTAATTTTGTTCTCAAAAAAAGCACAAAAACCATGAGAAGAGAATTACAATCAGCTACTCGCAACAATTATTATATTATACAAATCTTTCACTCAATGATTATTTACATTTATTAACTCTTTTTATCTTATCATATTGTTTAATATACAACTAGACAGCGCTGTGATGATAGTTAACCAAACAAGTAGCGGTTATAAATGCAAAAAATATCAAACGCAAAAGAAAAACAATTAAATAAATTTAAGAGTTAGCCATAAATGAATCATGAGTTACTAATAAATATAACACTAACTTCCTGCAATTATATAAGCATTAAAATTCAATTCATTTTTAAATTTAATTCATTGATTATAAACATCAAAAATTTAATATTTAATATAATTTTAAGCATTTACCGATAATTGTTCGACTGGATTAAGAATATCTTCTTTAAAAATGAGAACATTTTCCTTTCCTGCTGAAATCTTAAATCTCTCCAAAGATTCGCTTGAAATCCTTCGCAACAATTAAAATATTTTATCACAAAACCAAATTAAGTCTATTTCTTCACATAACAATAATGCCTTATTATCTTTTGGAATGATAATGGAAAGACTAAATAATTTAAAACTATCAACTTATCTGTAGCCAAACCACACAGTTTTATCTACGCAAACAATCTATTAGTTATACATTGAGACAGTATATACTTTCTCTGTCACTTTCAGTGGTTTCAAATACAAACTTCTCATCATATTATAGCGTCAACAGCTTATCTAGTATATTTAAATTTCCGACAATTCATTCACAGACTTTTCATCTATGACACTTTATCTACAGATATTTAGTCAATCCATACCCTAACCTTACTATCATGTACACTAAAATTAGTAGATTTAACACTGTCTTTCAGCAATCTATAAATATTTAATCAATTCTAACCTTATTATCATGTATACACTAAAATTACATAGATGGACTATAGTAAAAATTTCATCTAAAAGAATAAGCTTGTGCCTACGATATAACTACAAACCTTGAATAATCGACGTAACCAGCTGAGATATGCTCTCTGAATGCAAAAGCAGAAAGAACATATCGTAGAGAAGGCATCTTACGTGTGTCAAACATGAGAACATGTACTTTATTTTCTGCCCAAGACTGCAGGAAGTCATCTATACCTTTATCTGATAGCTGCAACAATGTAAAATAATAATACTGCTGCAAGCAAAGAATTATAATGTTAACTACTATATTTAATGTTGCTCAGATTTCAGAATGAAATTAAATAATTGTCACAAATCCATGCTATTCTTAAGAATAAAGTGAACCAAATAAATATATTATCTGTCACATTTTTAGAAATAATAATAAACATTTTTAGAAATAATTTTAGAAAAGTTTTAGATACTTTTGCCTAGGGACATTTTATTCAGCAATATTTAATCAAAGGATATTTGACCAAGGGACATTCTGTCTTGGGACATTTTATCCAGGGACATTTTCTCAAGGGATATTCTATCTTAGCGTCAAAATCAGCACAAAAAGTCAAACACTGACATATAATTACATCAACAATAAAGCAATAAAAGATAGAATAAAAATAACATAATGACAAAATGACATCAAAAAAAGTAAACAATGACATCAATATTCGAATAAAGACTAACCTCTGTGATAAGATTACTTGGCATAATAGAACGTACAAACTCTCTGAGATTATACAGATTGAATGGCTTGCTGAACCAATGCAGTTTGCCAGACGCTACACCAATGACAGCCGGAACACCGGTTAACTTTAATCTACGACTCAATGCTACGTCAACATTAGCGTTAATTGTACCCACACCCATACCTAGCAAAGAGGAAATAGAAATATTATAACAATTTCAATAAACTGAATATTAGTTTATATACTAGCCATATCTTCACTCTAATTCTAACCCGAATACTAAAAAGTTCCACAGCAGCGAAGCAAAAATGTCTATATAGAATGTAAAAAACTATTAATCTATACTGACATATTGGTTACTGGGATAAAGAAGCGGGTCTTGGTAAATTACAAGACCTTTCCACAGAGAGTTTTCATAATAATGTAATTATAGACAACCATTGTAGAGCTGATGGTAGAGTGGTAAGAGTGTGCCAGAGATCCCAGGTTCAAAACCACACATATTACAGGCTGAATTCTTAGTAAATATTACACCAACATTTTATGTAGTCAAGTACATGTCTAATCTATTAAAGTACAACTAATTTACTTGGAAAAACATTTTGCCTATATTACAATAATTAACAAATAATAATGCAATTATCAGCCACGTCAGCTATCATCCAAACTACATTTAAATTGTATTCCATAACATCTAACCGTACCTCTTTATCTATAAATAATAATCGCGAAAAGGAATTAAATTTTATTCAAAAACCTATTTTTTCTAAATCTTTCACCATTTGTTCCCAAATAGGAGCGACCTGTGCGCATTGAAAACAGAAGTCAGTGAAAGCGTACAACAGAAAGGGCTTGGTTGCACTGTCTGGCAACACTGTGTTCTCAAACATCCTGAAAAAACATAAAACAATCGATATACAATACAAAATTAATATTTTGTAAAATCATGCTACAAGATCAGCAATAAAATTGCCAGCTATGTCTTCAAATACATAAATGTAAACGACCATTCAGTTAATCATTTAAAAGATTATAAATTACTGCATAAACTAACTTCAAAGTAACGCGATGCTTGTCGTTAAATGAACTTTTGAAATTGAAGTTAAATCCTCCGAATCCCGAATGAAACCTGCTGAAGAAATCATCCTGATCTCCGCGATCTTGATGACGCGATGACTGACCGTTACTTGACGTAATACCGTACCAGTCGTAATTATATCTCCTATTCTCATCACTCAGAGTCTAAACAATGAAATAAATACAAAAGTGAAAAAATAAGCTTTATTAAGACTTTACAAACCTTTACAAACAATTTTAAGAACTTTAAAGACAATTAATAAAATATCAGAATGCAATTGGTAGAGTATTTTTCTATAAATGATAAGGTGGTGGGTTCAAATCTTTTCAAAAATTTTTTTTAAACTTTTCAAAAAATATAAAATATTCAAAAGTAAATGACACATGACAATGTATTGGACAATGTATTGCTTCATCAGAGATGGCATTGCTCTGTATGTGAATGATCCGACTGAATTTCAACGCCTTTTGTATTGACAGTCACACTAGAACAATATCTTGAAAACATTCAACATTTTTATAATAAATATAAACTAGTAAGATATTGAACAAACTTCATAAGCCTCATTAATCTTTATAAACTTTTCTTGGGCAGACGGATCACTGTTCTTATCTGGATGCCTAAAATGAATCAATCAATATCATAAACTGAAATTTAACTATTAAATGCATCAAGTTAAAAATTAAGTTAATCTTAATGAAAAATTAACCGTTTGTGTAAGATATATGATAGATGTAATTGACCAATTAAGTTACGCATCAAAGCATGCAGCAATTCAGCGAATATTACAAGGTACGTGCAATCAAATAAAGTAATCTTCAGTTCAGATATTTCAGTCCAATATTAACTTTTCACAGCCTATGTAAAAATTGCAGAAATCTTATTTTTCGAGATACGTCCAAAAATTTAAAAAAAAATTCAATTTTCACGACGGAACTAAAAAATCAGAGTTCCCATTCTCAAATATCGTTCTCATCGTACAATATATCGTATTAAGACAAAATACCACATTAAAAGTCTGAAAATATATTTATTAACCAATCCCTTTATTGGCATATAGTCTAAATTTATTTCATAGAAAAGTCAATATGTAATAAAATCTATTTTTATTTCTAGTATACGGTAAAATTAAAAAAACAAAATTAAAAAACAATATACCATTCTCTAGCCAGATTTTTGTACGCTCTCTTAATTTCCTGATTCGTCGCCGTCTTCCCCACTCCGAGTACGTTATACAAATCCTCATGGGCGAGGGAAACGTTCAAAGTACAGCAGAACAGTGTGAAAACGGTTAAAATATTGAAATTATTCATAGTTCTATTTCTATTATTTACTTTCTAATCTAAAATATAAATTTGTATTTATTAAATTTAAATTAATTAATAAATACTATTTGAAATAAATATTTATATAATTCAAAAAAGTTTCAAAAAACCGTTTTAAATTTTTTAATTTTTAAACTAAATTCAGTTAAATCCAAAATTCTCGGTTAAAATCAATACCACAAAGTTATCACGTTATCAGCGTGCAATGTTTTGAGAAAATAATTTAGATCTCAATGTCATATGCTACTATGTAATAACTATTCGTAAAGAAAACCTCTTGATTTGAATAAATAACAATTTAGATTATATTATAAAGCGAACAATTAGCCAAGACGCGTATTATAAATAGTTCTATAAATCAAGCCTGCAATAAATTATTATTATTATGGTACCTTTTTAACCATGGTACCTAGTTCAGCATACTGCAGCAGCAGTCCTAACTCAATTTGGTGATATTTGTTATTTTAAACTCCCTGTGATCATCCAACACCCACTTATAAATTGTACCAATTCTATTTAATAACAACGCATATGATGATATGTCAACACCAACAATTTTAATATATCTATTGAATAAACTTATTACTTTAAAAAAAAGAATAATTTGAAAAGATTGGTAAATTTGTGATTGGTAATCACAAATTAGCCTACCAGACTAATTTGGCCAATAAAGGTAAGAAGAAATTTTTAATTGGTTTTCAGACACTTTATGTTTTGCAATAATCTCTTGAACGTAAAAACATCACTGAAATATAATATATAACTTATTGATCAGCTGAGTATACATTCGCTTTGTGAAACGATTCTGGACAAATTATTATCAATACCAAATATTGTCCTCAGTTTCTGAGAATTTGTGCACTCAACTGAAGTCTCCGAATCACAATAATCATAATTTAAAGCTTAACAGGTTATAGTTTAACAATAATTAAAGAGCTATAAATTAGGTCTTTTCAACATCTGCATTTCTTCATTAATAAACTGATGACCGATAGACTTCGTTGCCTTTTCATCCCATTAAACTAATTCCAACCAACCCTTCTCCCAGATTCCGCTCCATTCCCTAAAGCAAAAATCTCCACCCCGTTCCCCCCTCCCCAAGAAAAAAACAAGTTGTAATTTATTGGTCATGCATCAGTAAAATTCATATTTTTGCAAATCACAAAGAATTTTACAGATAAGATATAATAGTAGTTCTAAGTAGAATAGGGTCTAGAAAGTCGAAACTTTAAATTAAAAATATATGGTAAATTACAAATTTACCACCCCCCCCCAAAAAAACGTTGTTGCCTCTATCCTCCTTTCAAAAACAAATTATTTCCTTGAAAAATATTAAGATATTTTTCGAGCCTCTTGTGATTTTAAATATATAGATTACCTTCGCACTTTGCTTACAATTTAAAAAAATAAAATTTCTAAATTTCTGCTCTCTTCCAAATTGCATTTGAAATCACATCAACAGTTTACTGGCAGAGTAAATTATAATTGGCCTGTAACATTATCATCAACTTTCATTATTAAAGAGAAAATTTTATTCCTAATCGTGCAATATTTTGTAACAATTTTTTGGCACTCCGAAAAAAATAAATTACTGTAAGCAGCCACATAAAGATCATAATTATCTAAGAGACAGTGAAATTTGATAAACTTTATTTAATTAATAAAGATTTAGATCAACGTCTACGTCTGGTGTTTACAAGAATCGTGTCTAGTTAAGTATCATTGATTGATTACAGCCTTCAAATACGTTTATCAATTAACAACAGCTATTTATAAATATCGCTATAATAATTAAACTCACACTCATATCACGTGTTCTTTTTAACACCATTATATTATTTTACTACAATAATAGGGTGCGCCTGAAAAATAACCTACTGAGAGCGAATTTCTGATTGGTTTAAAATTTCAAGCCTATTTACTGTTACTTGTATCTGAATCAGCTATTGGCTCCAGTAATCTATATAAACGTGACGCCTCGGTTATACTGTCTCTCAGCTTAATGTAAGGTGCTTGGCGAGCTGTGGCTTTGAGTTTGTTATGAATGTGTGGCCTTGCATTGCAGTATAGACTACATTGCAGACATCTGCAGACTGTGTACTTTTTAGACCGATGACCGCGTAGTGACTTTAACGTTGCACTAGGATTGTCTGCTGTATCTTTTAGAAATTTCAGCCTATGTAATATGATTGGCGGCTTAATTGTTAGATAAGTTTATATTACGTAATCTGGTTATATTAGCAGACTTAAAATGTAAGCTATGTGGGATTAACATTTAAGTTTGCATGCTTTACTTATGCCGGTATGCAAGATCCAAAGATTTTTAATTATTTTTGCTGGCAAACAGTCTGACCCTATTTAAAGAAATTGACCCAATAATATTATGATAAAATGACAAAATTTCTATAAATAGGATCAGAAATGTTTGCTATCAAAAATAATTAAAAATCTTTGGATCTTGCATACCGGCATTAGATTTGCACATTTTTGTAGATTTTTTTGATAGGTTAATGAGTTTTTTTAAATGTTTGCTATATTTTAAAATGTAAATATTTGATCTTCAGCAAGTTATTTGTATATTAAAACGAGCTAATAGCTTAGTAAGTTTATAATAATAATTATTAACTGTTTGCAATGCAAAAGGCTAGGTCTATACCAAAGTTTTAAATTTAGCTTAATATAGGCTAGTCCTTGATAAGTTATTTCAATTGTTGAGAGTATTTGGTATCTTGTATTGATGCGATCAATAGTCTTGAGTTTGAGAATTGCTGGCTTTATATTATTATTCTCATTACAGTTCATATAATCATTCATGAATTTAAATTATTTTATAGTGGTGAATGAAAAATTTTCTGTTCACTGTTCAATGATCAGTGTTTCATGGAGTTTTGGTATGATGGATATAATTTCAAATAAGTTTATCATATATTTTATATAACGTTACAATGCCATATTCTAAAACTATTTTCTTGCAGATGTATGCTATCATCTATTTAGAAGTTTGATGTACTATTAAACCACCATGCCGGTTGATGTAGACACAACTCGGCTGACTGCTGATAGTTGCTCAAATGGTGTCGATGACTCTACTAAACGATCAAGGCGTCAATGTAGCGGTGGTAGAACGTCCCCCATGTTACCTAAGATAGGCATACATAATGTCAACAGTGGGGTTTTTGATGCGGGCTGCAGTAGTGACGAGTCAAAGCCGTCCTCCCCTCAGATCCTTCCCTCGCATTTTTACAGGCGATTAATTGATAGAATCAATGATAGAATCAGTGGAGGCGCAACTTTCTTCTCTCTAGAATTCTTTCCACCGCGGACACCCAATGGAGCTGTGAATTTAATCAGCAAGTAAGCAGAGATAAAATTATAATTTGAAACTTAGTTAATTTTTAATGGAAGGTTCCTAAAGTCTTTAATCTTGCAATTGCATTGCCCATCATTAATACATGACATTATTATTTTGTACTTATTTACAACTTTCTGTAACCTTATTCAATTTTCTTTTCTTAACAATGACAATGATGTGATTAAGATTATTGTGATGCGCAAGTCATTGGGATAATATACTAAGTGAAGATATAAGTGGATGATTTTGATGGTTTCTAATTGTTGACATCTTTCAGGTTTATCTGCCTCTGGTTTTTTTTTGCAGAAAAATTGATTTGTGCTGTTTAGCCCATTGCGCCTGGCCTATCTTTCACAAAGGAAAATATTTAATATTTTTCTTTGTGATTTATTTACAGTCAAATGTTTTATTGTTTGGTATCTATTTACCTTCTTCACAACGTGTCACTAAGTCCTTTGTGATAGTGCTACATTAGGCAATAAACAACAAAGCATATACCACGGAAATGTAATATTTCAATATCAAAGTTATATTGCTTAAATATCAAAGGACTATGCTTATAAAAATGATTGCAATTTTGATAGAATTGGCAATAGGCTTACAATGTATTTTTACATTCTGATTATTAAGTAATTGTTTACTTCAACCTTGTTGAGTAGGTTTTGATTTTCATAAATTGTATTTGTAATGTTGTGTAGACCCTCTAAAATATATTATTTTCATGAAGATTCTGATTCATTTAAGATTTGACCGTCTGGCCTTGGCTCGTCCTTTATTCTGTGACATTACATGGCATCCTGCTGGCGACCCAGGGTCCAACAGTCCCACAAGTTCCATCACAATAGCAGACACCATGGTCAACTACTGCGGTCTCGAGACTATGCTACATATCACATGCTGTGCTTTATCGAAGGATGAAATACTTGTTCATCTGACCAGAGCTAAAGATCGGGGCATTAAAAATTTATTAGCACTAAGAGGAGGTATGTAGTGAATTTGGGCTATTTTCATTTTTTAACCTCCGCTTGAATTTATTTTTCAATGTTTTTTTGATTGTTTTTCTTCTCTGGTGCTTCAATGAAAATAGGAAAGTTAATTTGAATAGTGAATTTGAAATATATCACTGTTTCATCAATGATAAATTTAGACTTAATATCTCTTGTATTATTCAACTAGCGTATGTATGCCTACTTATTCTTTTGCATTGAAGTCAAAATTCAAAGTATTACTACTTTGATCAGGTAATTGATATTCATAAGTAATCTCATTCTCCATGGTTATTTCTAGATATTCTTCCATTAGTTTATATTTCGCTGCTCCTAGACTTCAGTGTATGAATTTTTTTTAAAATTATACTGATATTATTTTATTAGGAATAAAATCATTTAATCTTTTAAATATTTAAGTCAGCTGAGTCAAGGGTACTAGATGCTTGAATTAATATTGATAATATTGAATTTTCTGTCCCACACACGGTTAGTTGTTATTTCATTTACCTTGCAAACCTTCTGCTTATTCCTCAGCTGATTCTAATGCTTTTCTGTCTATAAAATATTTATTACAATCAATCGCTGAAATTACAACAGCCAGAAGTTGAACCCACAACATCCGACACTAGAGACGAGCATATTACCACTCGATTATATCTTCTCTTAATTGTTCCGTAGCAGTTTCTTTATTTCTGTTTTGTGTACGTAGATCCACCGCGAGAATGTGAAAAGTGGGAGCCACCTATGAATGGTTTTCACTACGCTACAGATCTAGTGCGATTCATTAAAGACAATTTTGGAGATTACTTTGTAATAGCAGTCGCCGGTAATTAAATTCTTTTAAATGCAGTATATTTTTTATAATTTAAATTAGTTATCATTATTTGCTAAACAAAACTCTAGTTTAGCAAATAATGCTAAACTAGCTTCCTGTGAAGCTGTGATTCGTTCGTATATTATAAAAACAGTATATAATAAGGTGTATATTGTATACATACAAGGTATATGTTAAGGTATGTATTGCCAATGGTATAAATTGATACAAAATTAGTTTACATTGCGCAAATATGGAAATGATCTCGAGAGAGAAAAAAATCTGTTTTGTTATTATGTAATATGTGAACAAGATCTCAAAGTTCCAATTATAAACTGTATTTAATATTTTTTGATATATTTTGCAGGATATCCTGAAGGACATCCTGACTGCACTTCGTATCGTGAAGATTTACAACATCTCAAAGAAAAGGTCGACGCTGGAGCTCATTTTATTATTACTCAGCTTTTCTTTAAAGCGGAAACTTTTATCAAATTTGTTCAGGATTGTCGAGACATCGGAATAACATGTCCGATTATTCCTGGCATCTTGCCAATTCAGGTTCTATATTTTATTCGTGAGAAAATTATTTTTTACAAGTTGAAGAAATAATGTATCTATGGACAATTTTTATTGTTTTGTTTTAGTTTTGATTAAATATTATTTAAAGTTATCCTTCTTTAAAATCTATAAATGATAGCTGTAAATTGCTGCTAATTTTTATGTTGTCCTTTAAATAATTCATTGTCTGTTTAGTAAATATAGATTATAAATCAAATTAAACACTGCGGTATATTATATATTAAATTGCTGAAAAAATGTGTAAATTGCAATTTCATTTAAATTTGACTCTAGGAAATGTAATACCCTATTTTACAATTTTTTTACGTAACCCTTGCTCTTCTTTACTCCAGGCGTATCAATCTCTTCAACACATCGTAAAACTATCCGGACTTGAAGTACCCTCTGCTATTCTCAACGAGATTCTCCCATTCAAGGACAATGACGAAGCTGTAAGAAACTACGGCATCAGACAGGGAACTGAAATGTGTCAGAAACTGCTCGAAAGCGGTCTCGTGTGTGGCTTGCACTTCTATACACTGAATCGCGAGGTGGGCACTGAGCAGATTTTAAAGAATCTGGGTTTGTGGCTGGAAAAACCGACGCGATCTTTGCCTTGGAAGAGATCAGCCAACCACACTCGATGCATGGAAGGGGTGAGGCCTATCTTCTGGAGCACAAGGCCTCAGAGTTATATATATCGTACATCAGACTGGGATGAGTTTCCTAATGGAAGGTATTGCTGGAGTTTTATTTCTTTGTTGTATTGTATTTATGTTCTTACGTATTTATTTATGTTATTTAACAGGTTGCATAAATAAATAAAGTTATATCGAGTATGCTGAAAATTAACTTTAACATTCTGTGATTTTTTAAATATGCAATGAAACGGTTGAATATTTAAAATTGTTTTATTATTTTGAATCTATGTCTAGCAATTCAAACTCTTCTAAAATCCAAAAATCATTCTAAATAATTATTATATTATTTTGAGTGTAATTTAACACAATTTAGAGTGATTTTGCACAGCATCTATAAATGTATACTCTCACTGAAACTGATCATAAACTAGATAAATTGTTTTATTATGCATCAGGTGGGGAAACTCATCGTCAGCCAGTTTTGGTGAACTAGATGACTACTACTTGTTTTATCTGAAGCCTCGTACATCAAAGGAACAACTGCTAGAGATGTGGGGAGCTGAACTGACTTCTGAACAAGACGTCTGGCAAGTCTTCTCTTGTTATCTGTCTGGTGAAAAGAATAAAGCTGGCTTCAAGGTTGAAATTTTCTCTGATTAACTCATTGTGTATAATCTATTATTTCATGAGATAAATGAGATAATCTACCAACTCAAAATATACAGTATATGCCACATAATATATGTGTAATGTACAGAATATTACACATTCATAATGCTTCGAAAAGGGTATAGCAAACTATGTAAAATTATTGTCAAGTAGTAGTCTAGTCTTATTTACGCATATTGAATTTGAATCAAAAATTTACTACATCCTTAATGGCAGGTACATGAAGCAGATGTTATAACGAGCTTTTTGATTTATAAAATTAGAGCCAACGATTAGTTTTTCTCATTACTTACAAGAGATCTGAATCAATGCACAGTAGCGATTGTTTACTAAGTAAATCTTGAAACCTCTAGAATTTAATGTAATGTTTAGTTTAAAAATTGATTTAACGTCTCATCGGATGCTGCCCAAGACGTAACATCTTTACTTATTAATTAATTTACTTATGCAATGAGATCACTTAACAATGTTGTTTCATTAAGGTAACACGTATTCCGTGGAATGATGAACCCTTAGCTCCTGAGACTAATTCTATGGTTGAAGAATTAGTGAAGATAAACAAGTACGGAAATCTAACCATAAACTCTCAGCCAAGTGTCAACGGCTTATCATCCACTGATCCCGTGCATGGTTGGGGGAATCCTGGTGGATACGTCTATCAAAAGGTAACTAATTTAATACTTGGGTTGTATTATTTTGTTTATGATAGACGTGAAAATTTATTTTGTTAATCTGATGATTAATTGTCTCTTTATATTTAAAATTAAGCAAACGACTGAATTTCCTTGAATATAAATTTTTGCTTACTAAAAATAGTTCACTCTAAAGCTAGAAATGAAAGATTATATTTATAGACCTATCAGCTGTGCCTGGTTGATTTATATATTTTTTCATTTTTATTATTTATTATTAATGATGATTTTTGTTTCAAATTTATTAAATAATCATTAATTATTCAACATTTTATATTTCTTTTGTAGATGGTTTGGGTTTTCACCGAATGTTTAATTTTAATTTGTTTCCGTTATTGCTATTGCTATTAAATGTACTTGTAATAATAATTATTATACTTTTAAGGCTTATCTCGAGTTCTTCACAGCTCTTGAAAATATTGAAAGTTTGATAGAAGTGTTGCAAGAATATGAGAATGTAAACTATCACATCGTCAATTGCACCGTATGTAAAAATTACTGTCATTTTTTATGAAAAAATCGTTATTGACATGATTTAAATTTTATAATTATTTCTTAATTAGTTTTTAATTTTTCTAGAAATTTGAATTATCCAATATTAGGGTTAGAGTTAGAATTAGGGTTAGGATTAGATTTAGGGCTATTGTTAGAGTTAGGGAGAGGGTAGATCGAATGTTGGTAGATGAAATGTTTGCAGGGTAAGAATAATAGATCTAAATCTATAGACCAATTGTCACGAATCCTATAATTTAACCAAACGCTTTAGTCATTTTAATGGCAAAACTCATTGCATTTCGTCTTGTGTAGTTTTCTATAAGAACCAGTTCTATTTTTCTGTTTGTATGAATTAAAAAGAATTGTTGTATCAATGTATAGGGAGAGATTTATCATACAAACTGTGATGAGCAGCAGCCTATTGCGGTAACGTGGGGAATATTTCCAGGCAAGGAAGTCGTTCAACCGACTGTTGTTGATCCTGTGGCTTTTCAGAGCTGGAAGGTAACTACACTGATATGCATTAGATATAGCAACATTTAATTTAAATAGCTTAATAAGGTACTGTAGT
>JAQIXG010001572.1:0-21309 GCA_034700105.1 Oconnorella tubifera
ACCAATCACTAATCAGGACTTTAAACACCAATCACTAATCAGGACTTTAAACACCAATCACTAATCAGGACTTTAAATACCAATCACTAATCAGGACTTTAAACACCAATCACTAAAACGATGAAAAGCAAAAATATGTTGGAATTGTAAAAAAAGCCATTGTTCAATTAAATCATTTGATTTATATTAATGCGTATACGCTTAATTAAACAAAAAATCATATTTTTGTCACATTATCCGTTTTTTGTTCATACTTTCATATCAAGCAAGTGGATATGTCTATCATTTTCTTCCTCACTACAATGTTTTAGATACATTTTTCGTATTTTAAAAACTAGATGTGCATCGAAAAATATTAATATTTCATGCATGAAGTGATTCTTCTTCAGTTATTAATCAATCAAGTGGACAGTTTATTATAAGTCCTTAAATTGATATGCAATAAGTCCTCGAGAATTGAACGGAAGTAGTAAAGAAGCGACACATGATAAGCAAAATTTATACGATATACCCGGTCCAAGAAGATGATTTACAAATCATTCAAAGTATTTTCGCATATTTATGGTATCAAAATGCTTTTACTACACATCAATAAAATATAACGGTAATATTTCAATTTCTCAGTTGCAAGTTTCTTCGACATAAGCTGGACATTCGAGAGGGACCCTTCGTCAAGTGAGAGATATAATATCCGGCATATAGAATTCAATGTCTTATTTGTATATGTTTTATTTTAATCAAGATTTTATTTAAATCGGAGTTTTTATGCGACATTTAAGCGAATTTCAACAATAAATGCCTCCGTTTAGTACAGACTATAATTTACATTAAGTAAACTTATTCTGTCAATAGATTCGAATGAAGTTAAAAAGTTGTAGTATGAATAAAAGTTATATTATTTGTGTAATTAATTAAAATACTTAAAACATTACAAGAAACAATGCATGTTTTAAATTAAATCAATTAATGATTGGCATGACATCCCCGAAATCGGAACAACATATACATAACGAAACGGTTAACGTTAAAACACATTCAAAGTACTATCCAAAACATAAAAATCACAATCGCATTTCATTGATAAATTACATGTCAAATGATTCAAGCTGAGAAAAGTTCATTTTATTCTGTGACACATAATGAAATGAATAATTGTTAATAATTTAAAATTGTTATGCGCATAAAAGCTGCATAAAAGTGGGTATATCATAATTCCCAGTTCAACTGTATTAAGTGAATCCATATAGGACTGCATGCCGACGTTTAGTTTCGATACTATATCAATATATCTGTCTTTACAAACTACTGGAGCGACTCTAGTTGACATTATAACTGTCGATACGTTCGGATTTCGCACAAAGCTGCAGTTAACATTGCAGTTAATCAATTCGGAGTCTTAAATTAACGAAAATTGTAACACAAATCAGAAAGAAAAGTCTAGTCAATTTTTTGTCATAAAAATTAAGATGTATCTTCTGTTTTAATTTTCGTTTATTCTTCCTTTGTAAAAAATTGTTCGACAATTGTGAACAAATTCTGTTGACAATGCTGATTTTCGCTGATTATTTCTTTAAACGAAGTATTTGCAAGGACACGCAGACATTGACACATAAAACCGGATACTAATTGTTTAGTCAGCAATGCCAGCCTGGCTTATGATTTTGTGATCAAGAGATGTGTTACTGAAAGGTCTACTATTTTCAAGGCTATGTTCCTCTTTTCTTGAAATATATCTGATTGGATAATTGTAGATCATACATCGTCACATCGCACTGCTTCGATAAGAAATAGTAAAGTATTGGATTGTGTGATGTTTAGGCTATACAGTATATTGCACTTTAACAGTATATGATCTGCTAATTCTGGGCATGCAGAGAAAAAGTTATCTTAATATAATGATCTAGTGTATCGAATATATCATTTAGCTAACTTAACATTGAAACGATAGATGCAAGGCGGAGCAAAACCTTAGATATAATTTTTTTAAGGGAGTAATGAAATTTAAAATTGCTCGTTCGTTATTCAAAGGATTGAATGTTCACTTAATTTAAAAAATATTTACTAATTTCACTGAAATCACTATAATAATAAATTAAATTCAACATTTAACTTTCCTAGAGATTTCATTAATTAAAACGTGTACTTTGAGAGTAAATAATGCTTCTTTTATACCATATACCATGTTTAATGTATATTCATTGAAATATTTGAATGAAACATGATGAAACAAAAAATCAACAAAAGTGCAATACATTGTAGCAATATATTGCATTTTTGAATCTCGAGATGGAGTCCTAACAGCGTATTTAACAGGTTCAGGTATTCGGATCAACAATTATAACAAAAACAATTGTCAATGTAGGATACTTACTTACAGGCAGTGTGTGTTCCAACAAAAGTAGCCTATTTTCATAGGAAAAATAAGAATGGCAAATAATAAAACTTTCAGAGCAACATTCTGAAAATTTGATGACTATCCCACATTATTTTTCTCATTGCTTCCACTTATACCTTAGATATATAGATTCTATTCTCGTCGTTTTGTGTGCAGTATTTTTGATGTTTCAGTGTAATCGTATCGTTTTTGTTATTATTTCTGGCAATAGCGAGAAAAGTTGTTATAACGATTATAGCTTACTGTAACTTTCTCTATCTATCATACTGTTCTTGCGTTCATATCTCGCGAACATAAGCAGAATGTTCGCGAGCATCTTCTGACTGAATCAAAGAATCATTGCAGTAAGAACGGAAAACTTTTAGTAAAGTTTTCTAGTTATATTATTACTCATTAAAATTTATGTTAAAATTATATTAGTCATACGGCTGGGTGAAAAGAAATCGACAGGGTGTGAATATTTGCTTATTATACACAATTTTACTGGTAAGTTTCTCATCAACAAGATGTTTTGTTTAAATTTTGTACGCGTTCGAACATACTTATTAACTAATATCTATGCTTTGCGGTAATTTTTAAATCTGGAAAAATAAGAAAAAGATGAAGAAATCGTACTGGGGTTGATTATATACTATGTTTTTATATCTTTAATAAATCCGGTTGCACTCTTGCACTCACCTCAGTACTGGCGCCAGTCTATATTACTAGAAAGAAAGCCTTAAACGTGCAAAGTCTAAGTTTTTAAAGACACGTTCCCGTCTTGGAAAGGTCTTTAGTCTACTAAAATATAATTCTGTTCAAACCAGCTGCACTGCATCTGCACCCTTTAACGTCATTGTTATTGCAAATGTAGTAGATATATTGGTACAATTAAAAATAATTTGTTATGATTTTGCAAATTGCTCTTGTCTTAAATAATATAAACAGAGCATATTAAGTCTTACTTTAATGACATCCAAGGAGAGTAGATTAAATTATTTAGTAGACTATAATAGTATAATTAATACGGCTGTTAAGCATCGCTATACAGATCTACCAAAACCATCATAAAACTGTTGTGCATCTGCAATATACAAGATACATAAAATTGTAAGCACGATCATGGAAAAGCTTAAAAAATTCGTCGTTTAAAGTTCTTTGCTTTCTTTTAAGAGTACACTTGAAACTAAAATAAGCTATCTTACAATCATAAATTCCCTGTTCTCAATAATTTTCAGCGCTAATTTAGCAACAACTTTAAATTCTGTAGTTTAGCCGTTTTTATTAGACCTGTAGTTTTATACATCATATTTTTTATGTATAACATATTATGTTTGACATCCTATGTTAATATATCTTTAATAGACATATTTATTAAATCGTCAGTAGTATGTTCGCAGTCGTTTGTTAAATTATATCATGAAAACAGAATAATTTACAGTCTATGGATTTTTTGTGTCTTGTTATATAATTGCTCTAATCCGTCCGCAGTTTGATTGTCAGTACGAATAGCAATAGGCAATCTCACCACAAACTTTAAATTACAAAACATTGTTCTCTAAAAGGACTCAATTCCGTCCTTGGACGGACTTTAATTACTTGTTATCAGCAATTATTAACACCGCCTTCACCACCAATGAAGAAATAATTCATTTCTTATGCCTGTACTCATTTTTCCTTCGAGTCTAAAGTTTACCCAGAAACTCTTTATCCGCTACGCGTTCTGTGCCGATAGAAACTTTTTTTCTGCAGCATAATCTGCTGCGTGACGATTGCCTATAATATAAACTCGTTTAACAGAACTATAAATATCTGGCGAGATGATTGCGTCGTTGAAATGCGATAGGCTGTATCGCTCACTGGCTGGTTCGACTCAGTCGGTCCCCCGCTATCCCGATAACGATTCTCATTTCGACTTTCGCTAGCTTGAAAAAAAGAACTGAAAGCAGACTAAAGCACGTTTTGTTCAAAAACTAATATCTCTTAAATTATAGTAAATTACCCTTTTAAGTTGATTATATGAGACGGAAAAGTCATTTTTCTTGAGATAAAATTTTTAAAACTCATTGTCTTCAAGTAAAAAAGATTTAAGATAGACTACAATATAATTTTTATTATCCTAAGGGACATTTTAAACACATTTTAGTAGAAAAAGTGTGAAGTTTCAGCAGAGAACAAAATGGCAGGCTACAGTTTTAGTTCAAGCTCAGTGCGCACTGTGAAATCCACAGGAAGATCTCTTGAAAACGTCATGAGTGACGCAGCAGATATTGGGACACACGTTCGCCATTATCAGGTTTTTCGTGGCATGTCTCCGAATACTTCTAATCGGTTGGAGGTAAGAACATAATGTAGTGAACTCGAAATCATTGTGCGTCTTATTTGTTTTGCGTGTTTTTATTTAACAGAACTTCACGTTAGTATTATTGATTAATAGAGATTTAACTTTTGCTAAATGAATTAATTATAATTAAATTAATGTTAAATTATTACTCTTCATTGTATTTTATCGTTGGAGATACGTTTATAGTATGCCTACTATTGTTTTCTTCTAGTTCTTCCAAGTCTCCATATAATTGTAAATTATGCATAATTTAGTTTTAATCATTATAATAAGTAACTTCAAAATGAATTCAGGTAATTTTTTAGTCATTATTTGTAGCTGAATTTAAATCCGAGAATTTATAATTTAGCCTTTATTTTAGTTGAACCTGGAAAGTCATTGCTTTTTGGTTAAGTATTGTCTACAGTAGCTGTTAGCCTACTATAGCATTTGAAATTTATTTTTTATTTGGCATAACTTCTATTCAAAACCATGCTACAATTTAAATTTCTGTTTAATGTTGTAATTAAAGTGTTATGATAGCACAATCTGCATAATATTAAATTGTAAATATAACCAGTTATTACCTAAGCATCAGCATAACTAGTAGGCCCAAGGCCTAATTTATGAAAATTGAGATGCTCTACGTGCGTTATCAATATAATTTATAAGTTAGACGATAGTAGAGGCTATTTATATACACAGCGATAAGGTTTCAAAGCTAACGTATTGTGCAGTGCCTCAATTGTTTTACTAAACTGCATGAACTGTTGATTCTCGATTTCTTTATATTATTTCATTAAGTTCTATCTGAAAATTATTGATGCGTCTGACGAGTGCAGCAAATTAGCAGAAGTCAAATTTAATCTAAATTTCAAAGTTTGACAGAAAATAAATACCTCATAATATCTTTAATAAAATTATATGTTATTAAAAATATAGATTAAATCACTTAAAATAATAATATTC
The DNA here is from genome assembly GCA_034700105.1 of Oconnorella tubifera. NCBI lineage: Eukaryota > Metazoa > Annelida > Clitellata > Enchytraeida > Enchytraeidae > Oconnorella > Oconnorella tubifera. The sequence continues at coordinate 5,667 of JAQIXG010001572.1, forward strand.
GATAGTTATGCAGCATTACGTCTGTATCTTGATATTTTCTATACTTTTACAATATACAGACTTTATGTAAGCATGAAATTCTTTCTTACATTTTTAAATGATGTACATCTGATATTCGTATATAATTATTTTATGAAAGATGCAAAGTAATGAAAAATCATTCTAAACATGACCTTCTGTGTAGGCTAACAGTAAAACTAGATCAACTTGCTGGCTGGAAACATACACGGTAGATCTCATGCAATATATAATGGATCAGAACTCCCACTATAAAAAAACATTATAGATTACACATTGTGCAATGCAAGTCAAGGTCTTGTTGAACAACTCGATGGAAAACAGAAGTTAAAGCTGTATGAGATAAAAGGAGAGTGATTACAAAAACCAATGAGGTGCTTTAAGAACTTTATTGAAGTGTTTTAGATGCTCACACGCTTTCCAAATGATTGACTCGCAGGACGAATGACTTATATTTGTCTTGCTTTCTTATAGATGATAGACTCACCTCTGTTTGTACTATTGACTCTCGGTCAATTTACTGCACGAGGACGATTGACTCTTTATATTAAACTTTTATAATTAAAGTGTTCACTTCATGACACATATTATTTGTCTTTTTTGATCATATGTTAATCTAATAAAGATGAACGAATTGTAGAATAAAATTCTGAATTTCCCCGAAAAAAGCTTTTGCTTTCTTGTAAGATGCTACGAATAATGTGCATTTAAGTTTCCGAGAATTGAGATAAAATTAGTAGCAATATAAATACAAAATTCATTACGGCTTAAACCAATAGACCGTTTATGCCGAATATTATATATTCGTATGTTCCAAAATATTATATATATTCGTAAATTCGAAGAGACTTACGATTTATATTATTAACTGATAATCTTTTACAGGAAGATCCATGAATACAATTTTTTGCTTATAATCTAAAAGCGTTGTAGTTCTATGATTGCCATATGGCTCCCGGCTAAGGTTACTGACTGGTACAACTTTACTGATCGAGAACAAAGTGATAACTGAGATAACCATCACGCTGCAGGCGATACATTGCATTTTCGGCACAATGCTTAACATGGCTTATCGTTGTCAATAGTTTAAGTAGTAGGCTATACATAATAGTTTCTAAAAATGTATCTGTAGAAATTCTACAAATGTATAATTTCTACAAATATATTTGTAGAAATTGTATTCCTCAGAATTTTTGATTCATCAAATAAATGGCGCGTATAAATGCAAACAATACTGGTTTTACTTTTTCGAGCTACTGCAATTAGATTTCTTGCGTTTTTTTTTGATATCCAAAACTTCACTACAATAATTAGACGTTCCACCAAGTAAAAGTATTTTTATACACTGTGTATTTATCGATTATCTTAGCTATAGTTATACAACATTGAGTTTTTCCAATGAATATTATAATAGGCGAAAAACAACTTCTGTTATTTTTCATTAAAATAATTGTTGCAATTTTACTTTATCCGAAATTAGAATAAATTAACTTGCTCAATTTATGAGCTCTATATAGGCTTATTGGTCTTTAAGATTTTACAAAATGTTTATCTGCCTTTCAGTACTAACAACTTTTTATTACTTATATTTATTACTGATGTTGGTACGCTGTTAGCACTAGAATCAAAAACATACGCGAGTAATGTAACGTTTAGCTTAATTCGATAATATTTTGTTTGACTTATTTGATTTTTAGTTCAATCTTTACGCCGGAAATAGTATATCTTGCTCTAATCGTGTCTAGAGTTCATTGAACGACTATATAGAGTACAGCAAGTCCTTCAAAAGTACATGAAATTGATATTAATTCCCAAATTAGTTTAGAATTTAGTGGAAGTATAGAGGAGACGTATCTGCCCCAATCTTTCATAAATAATTATTTTCTAAATGTGAGTAAAACAAGAAATTTATGGATTCCAAAGATATGCTTTGAAATTAAGATAAATCCATCTTTTTACGCTCAGTTTATAGCAAATTTACGCAATCTCAACTAATTTTAAGTTTAGTTCTTTTAACAAAAAAAATAATATTTATAATTTGTCTCATTCAGAGTAATTAACTAATTGATTGAAAGTGGACCATGTTGCAATTTTATCTGATTTCTGAACCCTCACATTTCTTTACAATTTCGCCATTGATCCCAAAAAATTCAAACCAGAGAATAAACAAAAGTTTTACTAGTAGCCCAGAATGCTTTCCAGATTTATGCAGACGATTACAATGTCAAAACAGCAGACGGTGCTTATTGAATAATGCGCTAATCAATCGTTTACACTGCTCCGTGAACCGGCGGGGAGCGAAGGTCAGAGACTGCATCCGTTGTGCGTCATCGTATCAGATTCCATTGGAATAAATATTGCGAGGTCTATATTTATATGATTTAAAATTGCAGGATAACATTAAATCTTTCGACTGAAGCGAAAAAAATCTTTACAGTAATGATAATCTAGCAAGGTGTAATGATTTGTGCGTTTTTTGACTTTGCTTGCAATGCTGTATTTGATTACAATTTATTAATAGTGTAGCTTATCAAGATATAACATTTTCCATACTGCTATTGCTCAATGGTTACATGGTAAACGCTCGTATTTCTTTTGCACGTTACAAACTATTGATCCTATAACAATTTGTTGAAGGAATATATTGTAAATATAACGAAGAATTTTAAATCGTATTTAATTTAACGTTGCGTAAGAAAGCGATTAGAACCAATATTTATGACTTATCTCAACAAAAAATGTAATTGTAATGTGTTAATTTTCAAAAATATAAAATATATTCCGTGAAATAATCAAATTTTAAACTAAACACTGCATGAAATATTGAAGTTATAAAATCGGTAAATAAGATATATCGCTAAAGTTTTATATTTACTAATTCTGCATAAATAAATATTTATAAAGTCACTTTTCAACTAACTGTAGGCCTACACAATTTATGACCTACACAAACATGTTGCTTTAGTATGAATCAGTTGTCTTCGTACTTTGCTGAGATAAATCATTACTGTGCAGACACAAAAAGATAACACGATTCACTCTTTTTTCTCTTTTTAAAATTTTATATTACTTGTTATCAAGTCTTTAGAAATAATCATGTAATATGTCAAATTTACAGTCCATTAGATTGATCCCTCCCAGCTCACACCCCCCCCCCCTCCCCTGCAAGATCTTTCTATTATTAGTTTTGTTTCAGCAACTGCTTCATCGTCATGCAATGAATAAAAACATTGTGTTGTGATTTTATTTATAACCTTGAGAATAAAAGAGAGAAATTTTTGTTACTTTTAGCAAATAGTAATAAATATTGCTGGTTTCATATCGCAAATAAATCAAGCACTGGGAGATATGGTAATGTTCAATGAGTTACTGCAATGTATACAGGTTCAGTGGAGGTTTCGATTCTTGTGATTTAACTCTATGATTAAATTTTAATGAAAATTTATTAAAATGTTTAAAATCTCTCGACACATTTTCAATGATTTAAGTCAAAATGTAACAGTTTACAATACATTTGTAAGAAAATTTGATTTAAAAAGCTCTACAATACCATCGTTATTTCTAAATGTATTTTTGTATAGAAAAGCGTCAGTAGAAATTATATTATACGAGTTTTTCTAATTAATTTAGTTCATGTAGGCCTACTTATATTTCTTGTGTACATGTAACATATTATAATATTATTGCAATATCGAAGAAAAGCCTATATTTACATTGTAAGCATACATTTACTAAAGAAAATGCTTGAAAAGTTTGGTCGTTATCAATATATTTTTCTGTCATCAACAATTAATCTTTTGAAGATCTCGTATACGTCTTTGTTAATAGATCCATTCTAGAAATAAAACTGTATAGAATGTGTAATCGAGTGACCTAAATTGTTTGAACTAAAACGTCGAGTTCTGAGCGTGAACGTTTTTTGAGACTTTGCATTGGTGTATAGCTTTCAATATATCTGAAACGCGCAGTATTTAAAATAGCCTTACTGTATTATGATGCATGTTTTTTCTTGTTTAAGTTACGCATCAAAGAGTTAGAGGAATCGCTGGAGAGTGAAAGAGAAGCTCGCCTTAGGGTAAGCAAGTATCATCTGTATACAGTATAGAGTGCATTGATATTATCTGTGACCTGGAACTGACTCTGTAAACTTATTGAGTTATCATCATTTGTTTTATCTGAATAAAACGAATGGATAAATCTAAATGAAAAATTCAATATGAGTGAAACTTAGTGAGAATTATAATCATTCATTCAGCAATTTGCTCAATAATATGATTTTGACTGAAAATGATGGTTTAATTTTTTGTTAGTATTTCAGACATGTGAATGTTTAATAGCTTCATAAATTTCGTAGGTAATTAAAGAATTGAATGATCTCTAATTGTTTTTATTGTATTTTTTGTACAATCATTTTGTCTACTCGTAAGAATTACACAATCAGTGTAATAACTTCATTCAGAGAAACATTAAGTTTATATATTATTAATATTGCATAATATTTCTCTGAATGATAGAAACTACGTATTGTACCACGAAACTGTCGAGACCAGTGAAACTCTCTCTTTTGTACTGATTTGACTGTTGTACCGAAGCTAGTGGTGTTATCAGAAAACTCTTCCAGACACTGTGGACTGATGTTCGTGTTGTTATCTAATGAAGTTATGATTTAAATTCCAGTTAGATGTATTATTTTTTTATATTTTATGACAGGCGGAGAGAGATTGTTCAGAATTAAGTCAGCAATTGGATGGTTTTAGTGAAAAGCTCGAAGAATTTGAGGGTTTGAGTTCTTCTCAGGTAGGCCCTAATGAAGAAGAATTATAATATTTATGATCTGACTTCTGTACTATGAACAATCTTTCTATTCAAACTATATCAATACACATCTTTAGATCTAGAGCTCCTTCATATCCAGTGGTATCTGGTCATTATTAATTTAAAATAGCTTATCTTGAAAACAATCAAATATTATCTCTCACTAATCACCTAACTTAATTCAAGACTAAGATGTTCAGTTTTTTCAAGAACAAAACAATCATTTTGAGATCAATTTTTGAAATAATCTCAAAAACAATTGGAGACATGAACATGTCTTGAGAGGTAACATTAATTACATTGCTTAAACAGAAGCATGTAGTCTACATAATTATATATAATGAAAAACTTTACCCGTTAAAAAACAGACCGAAGCATGCAGACGTAAAGATCAAGAATTGCTGAAAATTAAAAAAGAATTCGAGCTTATAAATCAGCAGCATGAGCTTGCTGAAGCTTCACAAAAGAAACGTCATCTTGAAGCAACGAATGAAATGGCCGATCAGTTGGAACGATGCAAAAAAGATAAGCAAAAGTCAGAACTTATTTACTGTTTTCCTGTTCAATTATTGTTTATCATTTTTATCTTTTATCCTTTCATCACTTTTTTATTATTATAACATATTCAGTAATATAGAATCGATGCGTCTGTAACGTAAAATGATATAAATGTTATATTTTAATATTAATTATGCAGTTGCTTCTTACTTTGAGTTACTTTGTATCTTTAGGCGTATTTAATTGACGTTTTTATTCTTTTTTTGTGTTTATTTTAATAACTGCATTCTGTCAAAGTTAACAGCCAAAAATACAAACAGCAATTGTTTTGCATGCTTCAAGTAGATGCATAATAGTTAATTTTATTAAATATTTGTTAGTTAAACTTCCTTAAAACACCCTTTTACTAAAATAGTCAATGTTAAAGCAGTTATTGTACTTAATTTTTGTTTTAAACTTTACAGCAAATGTCATGTTTTTTTCTCTTTCAGGAATGACTTAACAAGGCAGCAATTAGTTGCTGAACTTGATGCCTGTTCTTCTTCTTTTGAAGCAGTCAGTAAGGCTAAGGTAATAGTTGTTCACAATAATTACAATTTTATTTTCGAATGAATGCATATAATTGTGTTAAGCAAGTACAGCAACACAATTACAAGTACAAAAAAGGTGCAGCGGAATTACAGCTATTTTGTAATTGGTGATTATGTCTCGGTTTATCCCGTCCTGAAAGTTTTCATAAGTCTTAAATCCTGACAGTCGAAACATATTCAACACTAGAATCAAACATTCTATGTTGCTTAATGTTTCTCTGAATGAAATATTGTTCATAGCAAAAGGCACAACTCCTCTCAAGAGACATCAATCCTGACAGTTGAAATAATGATGATGAAATAATACTATATACTGCATTCTTGCTCTATAAGCGATGGGTAATTGCATCCGAAGTTATTTAGAGAGAATCAATTAGATTTTCATCTACGAATTGTTCAAAACTACAATAAAACTGAAATCTTTCTGATTTTTTCATTTCTAGGAACAGGCAGAAATAAGAGTAGAAGATCTTGACAATCAGCTGCGTCGCATGCACATCCAGCTTGATGACGTCACGCGTCAGTCTCAAGACTTTAACGCACTCAAAGCACGCTTGACTCAGGAGAACAGTGAGCTTCATCGCCAAGTGCACGATCTCGATGCAACAAACGGATCACTCATGAAGTCTAAAACATCACTCCATCAACAGCTGGATGAGGTGACCTCTAATTTGGAAGAAGAATTACGCGTTAGTTTTGCTATAACATATTTTTCCTTTTTTTCTGGTTTAATTTCTCTCGATTAGAGACTATTATTATTAAGTAGTATAATTGATAAATTATAACTAATAATTATGATGAAGCATATTATTGTGAATAGTAATAAAAAAAAATTAATTAATTAATTACATATATATAACCACTCTATTATTAAATTAGTATAACCATTCAATACTAAATGAATACCTAATTAAGTATTTCAAATTTTTGTTAAGAACTATAATTCTGGATATTTGCTACAGATGAGAAACCAGCTCGCAATGCAGGTGACTAATCTTCAGATTGAGTTGGACAACTTGACAGCAAGTCTTGATGAACAGTCTGAACTAAGCGCCAGCCTCAGAGCTCAGTTACAAAGAGCTCAGATTGAATATCAGCAAATAAAATCTAAATATGACACAGACGTTCTTGTCGTTGCACAGGAAATAGAAGAAACTAGGTAATTTAATTACTAAAAAAGTTATTCTGTGCTATATTGAGAGAGTGCCTTAAGAAAAAGTCCTTTTTGATGTTTTAAAGTACTGACAGTTATTTTTCGCTACATTCTGTCATTAAAAATTTCCTGATAAGCTGCATTTTAAAATAATTTCTAAACTGATGTATCATAGTAATATATGACATTTTTACTTGACAATTTTGATCATTTATGTAATTATGTTGTAAATTGCATTCCTCATGCGTCGTACTTTTCCCTATCATAAGAAATTCTGAGATGTTAAAGAAAGTGTTTAAATGAAAATCATTTTTTATACGCAGACGAAAGATGAGCCTTCGTATATCTGAACTTGAAGAGGCTGCAGAACAAGCCAGAAACAGAGCTGTAAAAATTGAAAAAGAAAAGTTTAAAATACAGATTGAACTCAAAGAAGTTCTAAATGAATACGAAGTTGTGAGTTACCAATATCATTATTGAATTAAAGCTTATTTTTGTCATTTATTCAATGATTATAGTCATTTCATCAAAAAGATCAACATTTGTATAATTGCTACTTAAAAACTCCTGAATTTTTAAGCATACTTTAAATTATTCAATTTATTGTTATCATTAATGTTTAATAAATAATCATTATTGTTATCATTTCCAGTTTTTAAATGTAGTACATTTTAGTTCTAAATCAGCTCGTTAATATTTAATCAGATATATCATTCTATAGTCAATAAAGAGTGTAATATGTGAATACCAACAGTCAACTTAACCGTTAGTTATAAGCTATTACAATCAACAGTCAATTATGCAATGCATTTACTGCAACCCAGGTAAATGCAAATGTTGCCGAGTTGACTCAACGCATAAAGCAAGCCGATCACGCTGTACTCGAGATGCGCGGAAGAACAGATGAGTTGCACGTTGAGCTACAACGCTCACACGCTGACAATGAAAGACTTCAAGGAGAACTTTCAAACATTAAACCAACTGTGGAAGAGCTGCAGAAGAAACTGGACATGATGTCACGCGACAACAGACAATTATCTGGTTTGATGATATATTTCTTTGATAATAACCTTTAATAATTTTTAGTTGAAGAAATGTAGGTTATGCGGTTATGATATTATATAATAGAGTATCTTTTAAAAGAAATAGAAGTTATTAAGAGTATACATAACAAAATTAGATCTATTTTTCTCATATATTGGCAATACTTTGCTTTTGTCTCAACTTCATAAAATATTCTGAAGTTGAATTTAATCATATTTATTTTATTAAGAACAAATTGGTGCTTTTTTTAATTCAGAAGCGTTTTTTATATTTTTTAATACAGAAGCAGCACGTGATGCGCAGCTACAGAACAAGGACTTAATGCGCCAAGTTCATGACTTTCAAGCGATAAGAATTGAACTGGAAAGTGAAAGAAACATTCTTTCAGATCAACTTGTTGAAATCCAGGAAGCTTTGACAAGCACTCAATCCCGTCTGGAATCAACGAGTGCGATACTTTTGCAGATGAAAGGTGACACAGAGCAGAGACTGAAAGAAAAGGACGATGAAATTGATGTCATTCGGTTGGTATTGTATTATCAGTATCAGAGACAATGTAAATTTTACTGCCTTTTGTAGGATTAGTTGCAATAAAACAATTCTGTAAGTGAAAGATTTTCTTTATCGTTAAATATATGTCGAAATACTTACTAAAATTGATAGTTTATGTTAAATTTATATAAAATAAGCAATAAAAATAAATTATTTAACTAGATATTTACTATTATGTTGCTCAATAATAATTTTGCTTTATTTTTGATAAAAATTCACACAAATTAAGTAAATATTTGATTTATTTTTCAGCAAATCAAGTCAGCGCTCAGTTGAAGAACTGCAGAAAGTTTTGATTGAGATGGAAACTAAATATAGAAATGAAGTCAGTCGTATAAAACGCAAACAAGAGACTGATCTAGAAGAGTATGAACATCAGGTGGATGCACTGAACAGATCTAATGCTGACTATGTGAAAGCCAATAAGGCAATGGCTGCAAGAATAAAGGTAACAATCAACAATTCTTTTTTCTTAACCAGAATAAAATATCGTGTAATTCATTTCTAGTATAGTGTTCTTACTGTAACAATTTTAATATGTGGGTTCAAGAACAACATTAACTGAAAGTGCTGATATTTAAAAATTAAAAATTATTTAGTAATTGTGATACGTATTTTATGTAATAAAATTTGTGTTTGATAAACATTTTCTGTATTTGGATAAAATTATTTGTACAAGTAGGCCTAACTAATTCTATCCAGTATTGTGAAAATTGTTCATGGTGCAAACGTATGATCTTTGATTGCATTGAGCACATTTTTCTTTACTTTATATATGTAGGAATTAGAGCTGGCCCTTGATGCTGAGCGCCGTAAAGGAGAAGATGCGAATCAAGCGATTATTCTGTTGGAACGTAAACGCATTCAGCTGCAGACTGAAGCTGACGACATGAGAACTTTATTGGAATCCGTATGACATATAACTTTCTAATAAACAATTTCTTCAACAAAATGTATTACTTAATTTGTCTTACTTCATAACAGATTTCAATCATATCTTATGGTATTAATATGCGTAAAGAACATCAAAGATGCATCCACTTATTTAAGCATTCTGCTTAATTATTTTAATTCATTTTAATTATTTAGAATAATTTTAACTTAATGAATAATATTCAAAAGTCTATAAATTATTTAACAGTTTATAAAAATTGCTACAAGTACAAGTACTAAATTTAAACTTTTAGTAGATGCTACAGACTGCAAATGAATTTTAAAATACATCTGACGACAAGGCCCTGAAATCGTATAATTATATACTTACTTTAGGCTTTCATCTAAAATTTAAACTATTTCGTAGGCTGAGAAGTCTCGTAAGAATGCCCAGATTGAACTCGCCGAGATCACAGTTCGAATGAATGAAATGAATGTGTCCCTAGCCAACACTACCGCAGAGCGTCGTCGTCTCGAGGCAGAGAGATCAAACATGATGACAGACATGGACAGTCTGGTGTCAGCAAGACGAACTGCTGAAGAGAAGACAGATAAAGCCGAGTTTGAGCTAAATCGCCTTAAGGAAGAAGTTATTAAAGAACAAGAAAACTTCCGTCAAGTGGAAACTCATCGTCGTCAGATTGAGGTGGAAATGAGAGACATGTCGGTGCGCCTGGAGCAAGCGGAAGTGTTTGCTCTCAAGGAAGGACGACGTCTTGTTACTAAACTGCAGGCCAGGGTAAGAAGCGAGTAAATCTATCAACTGTGCTGCAAGTAATGCATCACATTTCAATGGTAACTGGGAAAAACTCATATAAAAGCCAATACCAAAATGTATAGTTAAGAATTATGGTTAGGGAATAGGGGTTAGAGTTATGGTTAGAGTTAGGTTAGGATTGGATTGGGGTTAGGGATTAGAGTGTGAGCTTTTGTTGTATGGACTTTTGTTTACATAATTCTCTTTAATTTGAATCTCACATTTGACAATCAGAAATGTGTGAGGGTACTTTTTATAACCAACTATGTGAAATTATAACGTCTCTATCCAGTAATGTGAAATTATACAAAATAGTCCATAATAGTAAATTACTTAAGTATCCTGATTAATTACTTTATTAACATCTAATTTACTTTTCACACTAGTGTCAAAAGACAATATAGTGAAAGAATTACCAAAATGAGGCATTTTGATGTTGCATCTCCTTTTCTACAACATGACAAAGTATTGTAACTAAAATATTAGATCTCTAAATTGTATCTATGCACTGGCAAGCAATAACATTAATAAAAACGATTTTAAAACTGATTATATCATATATTGACATAGCTAATGGAGGTTGAATCAGAGCTGAATGCAGAGCAGCGACGTGCTCGAGATTTGACGACAGAAAACCGTAAACTTCAGAGAATGTTGCAAGAGTTGAAGAATCAGGAAGAAGAAGACAGACGTTGTTTTTCTGAACAAGTGGATCACTGCAACGCTCTTCAGCTAAAAGTGAAAACATTGAAAAGACAGCTGGAAGAGGCTGTAAGTTGATCACTCTTAATTCACTAACAACTAATATTTAAAAATTTATTGAAGGAATAAATTTTCATCTTACTGTTTTAATTTTTTAAGAAAGATTTATTTATATTTTAGTATTTAACTGTAGTAGAGTGTTTTAATTACATCACCTTGAAAGAATGGGGCCAAAGTTTATTTAATTAGAAATGTCTAAATTCAAGTAAATGATTATAGAAGTGATTTACAAGTCAATTAGAAAATCTCAGGAAATACTATGTAATTAATATAGTACAGTGTAATATATAATATTATAATTACTTACTTAAACATACCATGCTTGACTACTTTTTAAAGAATTGATGTTTAAAAACAAATGTAGGAAGAGGTCGTTATGATAACGATGAATAAGTACAGAAAAGCACATCAGCTTTTAGAAGAAGCCGAACGCAATGTAGAGACCGGAAGTCAGGTGACCAGAGTGCAAGGTGGAAAGTGCAACAGATCAATGTCAGTTGTACGTGAAGTCACTCGCGTTGTACGCGTTTAGGCAGATCATACGTGATGAGGCAACGTTACGATCAGAATTTCTTCTGCAGTGTTGTTTATATATAGAGTTCTTTTGATACCAAATAAATGTAAATTGTAAAGACATTTCATGTCAGTAGAATCAGTATTACACTCAAGTCCAGATCTTGATTTCTTACTTTCCGGGCTTTAAATAAAAAAGCAAATCATGTCAATCTTTCGATGTTTGATTGACTTCACACATCACAACAAGAATAGTTTAATAGCTAAAGTTTTCATGGAACTGTGATTTCTAGGTAATGATTATGATGCAGAATAATAAAAAGCACTTTTATCATATGTAAGCAACAATGATTTAGTCATTTTAACACTGCCAATATGAAAATATTACTGCCAATGTACTTAATTATCATTTCCAGAATAATTAATTACAATTTCGATTCAAGTGAAGATTTGCCAATGTCTTGTAATGTCTTTGGTGTAGCGGCCGTAGATGCATGTTTAAAATTGTGATTATTCAGCCTGCCTGTTTAATAATGGTTAAAATATATGAAACTGAGATTCTTGAATTTGCCTCATTTTATTCAAATAAACATTTATTTCTAAAATAATCTAATGAGTATATCTGTAATTGCTCTACAAGTTTTAGAACTATCCAAGTATATAGTGCCTACTTGTATCTTTATCAAGCTCAATAGGATTTGTATAAAAAAATCACAATATTTCGATAGTTGAATGATGCAAAGATAATGTAACTATTGTCAAAAAATAGTAGAGATCAGAAATCTTTGCTTGCATAGAGTAATAATTGCAAAACTATAAGACATTGGCATATCGCTTGATTGGTAGATGGTATTGGTGTATAATTTGATCTCATTTCTTAAGCTTTAATACCTAAACATATCATTGATATAACGGACTTAACAAAAGTAACCTTATACTCTAATATTTCGTATCAGTCAGACAGTGTCAGAACTGATTGAAAACCAGAAGTAGATTTTAAAACCTGACAGCTTTTTTCGCTTAATGTCTCTTAACCAATATTTTCCTATCATTAGATCTTTATAATTAACAGTTAGATAAAATACTACAATTACTCTGCTTGATAATGTGCTAATGATAACAGCATTATCATCTTTTTGCATATAAGGAACATACATTACCAATGTGCATTAAAATAGTCAAAAATTATTAATACTTATTGCAAATATTAGAAATAACTAGAGACTTCTTTTATAATTAGATTTTGTTAGAAAATAAAAACATCTACCAAAATCAAACACAAACCAGGCATGATTACCATCCAGTATTTCACTTAATTAAATCAATCTCGGTTGACTATGTGACATTATTTATATTAATTTTGTGTGATATGGGCTTTAGTCAGTAGTTAATTTTCTGTCATTAGAATTCATAATGTTTTCAAATTTAAATTTCTCCTGTAGAATATTGTTAAAAGATTAATGAAATTCCTTTCGTTACTGTTTTCCAGTTTCTTTGACATTTATCTGTTGTCTGAATGTTAGTACCTATATCATCAAAGTTTCATTGAGCTTATTGTGTTGTCAGAAAAAATAATGTAATGAATATCTTGTTATTGTTCTATTATATTGTTATGGCTTATTAATCTACAGTTTTATACTTTTAGATATGAATTTGTGGAAATAACAGCGCATTAGTTAGTGAGCAAACAAAGCCAATGTAGACATTAGGCTACACTCAGTTTAAGCAAGATATGTCAATAATTAATCGATGATGTTAGAGAAAATATTGCAGAAAAAGGATATGTGTTGTATCTTTAATAGCATGGTATTATTGTTAGTGAGATAACCATACTGTTAAAAAATTGATAACTTGAGCCATTCTGATAGACAGTAAAATTAATCAATACAAAAATGGATTAAGAAAAATTACAGTAATAACACTTTAGAAAATATATTAAAAAATTATGATTCCACTCAAAAATCATTCACTGTAGTTTATATCTTATGTTATGACTAAAACAAAACTAGCATCAAATTCATTGTCCAAGTGTTTAATTTGTTTATCAGCAGAAATGAATGATAGACCCAAATAAATGTAAATGAGATTAAACTAACAATGTAATTATGATAATCACTGCAGTAAACACTGGATAATGGCTAATTAGGGTTGCGCTAAAAGATTCAAACAAGAATATCATTAAATATATTATTGCATTTATTGCATTCATTAAAATTTACTGATAATTACATTTAATATCAACAAGTAATATGATAATTAATTATAGGCCTACCAACTTAAACTGTTTTTAATCTATATCAAGAAATACACTCAATAACATCAAGTTGGTTGTTTGTTTTACACTATATGTCAGTTTCAATTATTACAATTTTCATACACAATTAGCTTATTCATCATATTCTGATGATTATTATTTTCTCAAAGCAATATATATATTAAGCCAGCAAAACTAAAAACAAATACATCAGACATGTGCCATTATGAGCCAATGTTTATTAATAAATTGACAACCGGTTAACTTATTTATTTTATTCAATATATAGGTATAAAATATAGATGCTATAAGAAATAGATTTAATAAATATTTCAATCAGACGAAAATCTACACTTTAAGCTAGCATAACTGAAATAGAGGAATAAATAGCATATATCTAATATAGCATTAGTTTCAAGCAAGAATAATTGACATTAACAAAGAAATGCTAACTAATAAAAATCATTAACAACATTCCAAGAAGTAATCAGTAGCTAATACTTGTCTTTCTTCAACTAGAATAGTTTCATTTCAATTAGCAACAATTAAATTTCAGTACAACATCTTGGTGAAGTTTGAATCCATAATTAATTAGCATCTAATTTAATAATCTCGATTGAAATCTGGCTTCTTAGCACCATTTCCTTTGCAACTGTTCAATAATAATACAACTTGTAAAGTTTAAATCTCTTAATCAGAGTACCTGGTCTTATAATTAATTATCTGCAATTAATTTTCTCTAAATGTTAAAATTCTGACGATACTGACTTGTAACTAGTACAAAACTTATAAAGTCATTTACTCTCGCAAAGTTCTTTCCTGAGTAACTTTACCTAAAGCTGAACCACATGTTGGTGGATCGTCGATAAACGTTTCCTCTGGTATGGAATGTAGTTTAGCTTCTCTGGTCTCTTGTACTTCAGATGTTTCTGCTGGTTTTGTTTCCAAAGTGATATTGTGAGGATTTGTTATTAATTCGGAATGTCCAACTGCAGCTGATTCTGCTAAGTTCAACTCTTCGTACTTCGGAAGATCTTTGTATAAAGAATCGTAGTCTGGTGGTAAACATGCTGTTGATATGTGGTGTGTAATATTGGAAGAAAGATTTTGTTGATTGTCAACAGCGGAAGACAAAGTTTCAACTGGTTCATTGGCTGTAAAGAAATGACACCGAAGAAAGTTAATATTAACTGCAAAGACATGTTCTTTCAGTAAAATATTTAGCTGAAGCTTATGGTAATTAATAATAGTTATCTCAGTTATGAGATAATTATGATTATTAATACGATTAAGAGTTAAAGTTAAAAGTTAAAGACAGTTATAGAAACTATGGCATTTATTTTTACCAATTTTCCACACAACTGCATAAACTGTTTTCAATTTGTTGTAATCTGAAAGTGAACGTTTCTTATACTATTGTCAAAATAATGTAAAGAAATTCTATTAATTAAACAAGATTTTGTGAGGATTATATGAATAGATTGCAATATGCAGTGTTCATGATAAGTGCATATCCAATGTAAACATTTATCAACATTAAAAAAACATGAATGATGCTTCGAAATGTAATATAATATCAAGTATTGGAACTCTACATAATTAGCATCTTAAATAATAATAATAACAGCTCTGTATACAGTATTATGTAATTGGAGCATATTATCAGGCCAAATATCATTTAACAAAATAAGAAACGTTCTATTAAATAACCATTCAACAACTTCAACAAGATTAGTAATTGCTGAAGAAAGCCA
>JAQIXG010001573.1:0-21307 GCA_034700105.1 Oconnorella tubifera
AATGATTGTTCACAGTCAATCTCTGATAGAAAAGGTGATAACTTGGAATGCGATACATTAGAGACAGAAGATGATAACGGCGAAAGAAGGCCAGATCAAGTTGGACAAAATTATGTTCCAAATGGAGAAGAGTAGGAGGAGGGTTAAGTTAACTCGATCGCTTTCAGATGTAATAATTGTAATTTACCATAATATAATATTTTCTTATAAATATTACTCTCTCTACGTTTGAATGGTAAAAATTGTGAATAATATTATTTTACTGTTCAGTATAGTCAGCAGCCGTTTCCATACAGTAATTGCAGTGCTGAACCTAACTATCGAATGTCTAATTGCTTGTTCGCTTGTCAGGAAAATTATATTATGAGAAGATGTAACTGCTCAATGACATTTCTGAAGGAAATTCAGGGTATTTAAATTTTGTTTCCTAATTAATTCTTACTTTTTTTATAAAAGATCATTGGTAACACTAGCGGATAATGAATTAAGTAAACAGGAACTGCCGAATTAAAAAAAATTACCATAATGTAAAGGATCATTGTGAAAAACAACTTTAAATTATATTTAGATTGTAAAATAAGTAAACTTTAATAGCCTGAATATTATAGTACATTTCACTAATTTATTATTGTACTATATATAAATCTCATTTATGGTAAAGACTATATAACTAAATTCTAATACTGTTTGGTGCTTTGTACATTGCTGCTCTGTAGGCGCATGTGGATTTTATGAAATATTCTCGTGCGTCTTCATGGGCTACTTCGAGTACGCAATTGCCGGAACAAACCAATGCGACTGTCCACAGGAGTGCATTCGAACAAAATATGTTTATTCAATTTCTCAGGCTTTACGTTCCGAATACTATCAAAATCGTCTAAGCAAAATGTTTAATATAACATCACAAGAACAGATGCGAAACTACGTGACAGTTGACTTTTTCTTGTCATCGTTATCCTATACTGATGTTAATATAAGCGCTGCATACAATTTCATGGCTTTGCTGAGCGACATAGGCGGTGCTTTAGGTTTGCTGCTAGGCGCGACACTTTTGACATTGTATGAGATAGGAGAATTTTTATTCGATATGACCAGAGATGCCGTCAAAAAACGAAAGACTATGAAAAATGGCGTAGAGCCGAAATGTGTATCAAAAATTGCTGTAGGAAATTGTGAATATAAGAAGTAGTATAATGGTAGTAAATAGTAGAAGTATTGCTTCACTTATAGAATTAATGAATATATTTCACTTATAGTATTTCACTTATGTTGTTAATGAATATATTTAATTTATTATATAATTCATTAATGGTAGCGGTGTATTCGAACAAAACATGTTTATTCAATTTCTCAGGCTTTACGTTCCGAATACTATGAATATATTTAATTTATTATATAATTCATTAATCCATAGCGGTGTAATTGATTAAAATACGAGAGAATGTTGTTTGAATCTAGTTTCAAAATACTATATCTGGTTTCACAAGCATTTCTTCAAGTATATTTGACACGTCGATTATTAGTTAAAGTACTTAATGTTAGTGCGCATGTAAATCAAGTTATTTTGAAAGATTATAATTCTATATTGTTTGTTTATTGCATCGGTGTGTTAATTTCTGTGCGTTGTATTATTTTAGTTAACAATAATCGCGTGCATTTTTGTTAGACAATAAGCGTTTTTTAGCTTTAGTATTTTTAGTATAATGTAGATGGAATGATATTTTATAAATACTATTACTGTATTAAACCAAATTTTACATAGTGTGATGCGAATACGCTAAAAATTAAATGTTTATTCTTGTAAAAATAATTGCCCCAATTACAATTTTAAGATATTATAACAACATACATATTAATTATAGAGTATAGGCATTCTTTAAGAATTATCGAGTTTAGTTTGTTTCATAATAAGCAAATTAGTCAAGACTTAGTAACGTAATTATAGGACCTACTACTTAAATTGATAATTCCAAGAGTTTATACAATAAAATATAGTTTATAATTTCTAGGTTAACAAAAGGCTCAATTATATTGTCAATATTACAGTCAAATATCACCCTTCCTCAAAATACGATCTGGATTGGTCATTGATTACCAATTATAATTTACAAATGCTGTAAACGTGAACACTTAGGTTAGATTACTATTTATAGTATAAATATTGTTTATAGACGTTTGATAGACTGCGCATCGAATAGACTCTCCATTTGCATAATAACTTTCTCTGCAAGTAATTGAACTTGACAGCATTGCATCAAAACCTTGTTTATCGTCTTGGATTACTATCCTCTCACATGTTAACATCTTTTTCAAATTATTTCCACTTGTGAATTTTATCTAATCTTGAGATAATAACTAGAATGTGCCTTAAACACCATATACTGATATAAATTACAAACAATATGTTTATTAGGCATAGAAATTTAAGTTTTGACTTAGGGCCTATACAATTTATGAAATCATTGTCGAATGCTCTTTATATACTCAATGATATCTTACAAATTGCAATATTAAATGTATTAGCAGCAATTAAACAATAATTGACCCTGAGTCTAATTTCGCCTAGTTCTAAATTTGACTCCCGCTTTTTTCGACTGATGAATAAAATCAAATGATTAATTAAAAATATAGCCTGTATTAGTTAACCTTTGAGATCGTGATAATAAAATGTCCTTTTACACAGAAGCTCTTAGAGACTTTATTGTTGTAATTGCAACTATTATTTTTACAATATTGTGTGAATTCCCAACAGTTAAACAATAGATGTTAAATTCGATTCTTCTATTAACCTGTACAAATATATTGATCTGATATTAAACAATAACTCAATTACAGTGAACTATCATTTAACGCTTCTGCCATAATAATGCAAAACATTCAAAAAACGAAGCTTCTATCAATACCTTATTGTGCGAAACTTTTAAAAAATAAATAGAAGCTAAAGTGAATTTTGTAAAATGCATTATAATTGTACTTTTATTGGCTAGTACAAATTTATATAACTATCTGTACAATAAGGACGTGGATATCACGATATTCAATATTTTATCTTTTTTTGTTAAATTAATGTTCTTTCTTTAAATTTTATGTATACCTAAATATCACTTTTTGTGTTGTACTAGGTTCTACACTACTTAGTGTAAATCTAATAGTTTTTAAATAATTAGTATAATTACGGTTTAATCGATTAAACGAGACTATAGGTGTTAACAATAGTAATGATTGCAGTAGTTTTTTTACGCTGTAATAACGATAATTTGATATGACCCTATATAATTCAAATCCGCGGTTAATTTTTATTACATTAAGGAATGGAAAATTTGATTCCATGAATTATGTTTCCATATAATTTCAACTGGAAGATTAGAGATCTAATTTAATTACTCGACTATTAAATTTGTTGTCAATGTTTAAAAAGTAAAACTATGAAATCTTCGCAATTTCATAAAGTAACGACGAGCTTATCAATGATGTCACTAACGCCTCATTACTATACAAATATTGCAAGAAGTATCCGTTATAGGAGCCAGATACATATTTGACAACTTTCGTTCCTTGATCCGAAAATCCATCTGGATTGCTTTGCTTCTATTTGGAATTGGTCTGGCGATTTATCAAATACAAGATCAAATTGTCTTGTATCTGTCTCACCCCGTTTCAACAGAATTTAATATTATAGAAACTGAGAGCATGCGCTTTCCTCAGGTCACTATTTGCAAATCAAAATGTCATAAGCAGAAAGGCTATCAGTGGATACGGTATTTTGATTTTTATTGTTATAATATATAGTTTTAAAACAATATTGAGAAGATTATTATTTCAATATTGATCGCGTAATGCAATGAATTGCGCTTATTCGTGATAAAGAAGTAATAAAAAAGTCCTTATCCTTTAAATATGCAAACACGAATGTTTTCATCTTAGTTAGTACATTTAAATATATAATAGTACCTATAATTTAAAAACGCATATCATAAGTCTTTAATTTGATGTTGAAGTTTAACTCATTAATATAGGCCTACCGCTATTATATAACTAATTAAAATGCCAAGGTCATTTTCAACTTGCTATTAATTCTTGCGTAGTGTTTTTAAGGAAGCGGAATTATAATTATAAAGCAAATTTAAAATAGTGTTGAAAACTTGTTATTTTAGACAAATTATAAAAGTATTACAAAAATGCCCAACTGTGTCTAAAATAACATCGAAATAATAATTAATAACAGTTACTGTTAACATTTGGTACATGTTTTATGATAAGAAAATTCAAAACACTACAATAATATTGATTATTTAACTTAGGACTGGAAGCCGAATTTGAAAAGCTTTTCATTTTCTACGCTAAACCGTCTGATGAGCCCATAAATCTAACAATGGTTGAAGAAATCTCAGGGACGAAATTGGAAGCTTATTATAAGGAGACATTGAGCATCTGGGAAATTCTGTTCTAGCAGCATATCTTGATTAAATTGCATTACAATCAAATACTATCATTTATAATGTGCAATTTAATTTTAGAAACATCGTCAGATGATTTTTTGAAGGGTCTCTAATTATGGCCGACCCAAGCACCAAAAATAAACGACAAGGGAGGAGCATATTTTTTACTTTAACCAAAAGCGCCACTTTAAAAATACCTCACTGACTTATTTAACGCGGATTGTGACAAAACTTTTTTTCTCAATAACTAAACCTGTATTTATCTGTATTTCAGGCTAGCTTTGGATTTGAGCACCTCTCATCAAATGTTTTTAAAATTATTCAAACAAATATGGGACCATGTCTGATTTTTATTTGTGATTTTTACAATTAATACAAATTAGATTATTATTAACATTTTAAAACTCAATGTATAATGCTATAATAATTGACAGTTTAGTAGAATTAACCATGAGCGTAAATTTTATTCGTTAACAACAAGTAATCAACGGTAGCTTAATATGGTTTAAGATCGCGTCGAATTTTTTAGAATAACGGACACTGAACCGACATGTCGCACTTTTATTTTAGTGAAGTGAAATTTTAAACTAATTTGCTGCATCCTATAGTCACTTTCAGAAATAGCAGCGCGTCTGGGACATCGAATATGATAATCCAGAAATTTTTAATTTCGTATCCATCTTTATGAAATAGATACATTTATATTCGATTATCAGAAGAGTTCAACTACATATCAAAATCAGCTGGTTCCCAGTTCGGACTTAATGTGCTTCTATTTGTTGATCAAGATGATTATATCGGGATTAACACTCCTGCTGCTGGATTTTCTGTATGTTTATTTTCAATTACATAATTTGGATTAACTTAAAATTGTGTACAATTATCAGTACAATATTTTTGAGAAAATTATTCATGATTTGTTTTTGCATACTTGTTTTAAAAGTTATTTAAATTGAATAATAATAATAATAATAATTCCACTTTCACTTTAAATTCCAGGCTTTAATGCATGATCCAAGTGAGGTACCGTTGATGTACGAATTGGATTTTCAACTTAGTCCAGGCGTTCATACTTCTGTTTCAATTTCAATTGAAAAGGTAGTGTCTTACTAATCTTGCTAAACAATTCAAATGTCAAATCTTGAAATATGCCTTTTTTGCATGTTTTTACTTTAATAAGCTTATATATAACAAAATAAGTTCTTAATTAACGATATGATGTTATATGTTATAAATGAATTTTAAAATCTCTTATTTTGAAATTGCAGGTATATTAAATCTTATTGACAACAATTTTAATTTCGCCGTTATTGTTCCTGAGGCTGTTCTAATGTAACCTGGCTCTTTAGTCCATGTTCCACAATGTCTAATTTAAATTCTTATTGTCTATTGCAATAGTGTAGTTATTATTTGTTTGAATATGGTCATGATGATGATGTTATAAATAAAACCGCCTTTATTTACATTATAATATTTAATTAGATTGCTTTTTTTCAAAAAGTAGGTTTGTAATGGTATTATTTCACTGTTCAGTATAGTCAGCAGCCGTTTCCATACAGCAATTGCAGTGATGAACCTAATTATAAAAGTTCGATTGCCTATTAAATTATGTTATGAAAAGATGTAACTGTACATTTTCTTACACGCCAGGTATTTAAAAATCTGTTTTAAATCTTAATTATTTTAGTCAAAGGATAAAGGTTTTATTAATAAAAAATAAAGATAATAAGTTTCAGATTCGATTCGGTTAAAAGTGAAAGTACTAAACAAAATTAATAGTATACTATTTTTTTCAATTATTACTGATAAAAATTGTCTCAATAATTGTTGTAAAAATGATATCATGTAGCAAATATTGATGACAATTTTGAAATTAAATAGTATGATTGATTTACACGTATATTTTGCATAGGAGTAATGCGAAATCGCGAACTTTATAAAATATTCTCTTGTGTTTATTTGGCCTACGTTGATTATGCGATTACCGGATCACATCAATGTAAATGTCCACAAGAGTGCATTCGAACTAAATATGTTTATTCCATTTCTGACGCTTCACGTTCCGAATACTTTCAAACTCTCTTAAGCAAAGTTTTTAACTCTACGCCGCAAGAACAATTGCGAAACTATGTTACAGTAACAATTTTTCCCTCATCTTTATCCTATACTGATGTTAATATAAGCGCAGCTTACAACTTCATGGCTCTATTGAGCGATATAGGCGGGGCTTTAAGGCTTCTGCTAGGCTCGACGATTTTGACCGTGTATGAGATTGTAGAGTTTGTTTTCGATCTGGCAAGGGATGCTGTCAAAATGCTCTGAAAAATGGAGTAGAGCCGAAATGTGCAGCAAAAATTATTATAGATAATTGTGAACAATAAGCCTTGCGTATTATAATGTGCAATGTTTCATTATATAGTTTTGTGAAAATTAAGACGGTTTACTTTTTGATGTATGACCAGGGACTGATTAAAATCTTTTTAAGTATTCGGGTGCCTTGAGCGGACTAAATTTTATAATTTTTTAAACATTTATTTATTACACTTTATTGCGTTTTAATTAGGATTAATCGTTAGAAGAGTTATTTGTATTTTTTTAGAGAAAAAGCAACTGTAACATGTCTAGTCGTGTGTAAATGTGGGCATGAAACTTACTATTAATGTGTATTTATATTATTAGCTCACTACTAGAAATATAGACAGTGTTGTATTATGTGTTACTAATTTATTATTTAATGATTGAACTTCTAGTACTTGTTAGCTGTTACAAAAACAGTTTAGTATGAATAATGTACGTAGAGAGCAGATTTAATTTAAGAAACAATAATTTGTAAGACAAGGCGATATTACTTTCAGTCATTTTCAAAAAGTTAAACTAACTAGCTTTACAAATAAGATGTCATAAAATATCCGAAATGACTAATAATTAATTTCAATGTTATTAAATAAGTTATCATTTATTGACAATAGCATAAACAGTAATGTAACAAATTTAACGAATTGCCTTATAATAATCAATATACATAAATTAACATTATTACATTTAAATCACATAAATAAGTTATACACATCATTTATGGTGATATAAAATTACTTTAGTTTGTACAATATTAATAAATATATTTAAAAATTATTAACAATTGCTGCGTTCTAAAATCTTGTTATCAAACAGTACATTTAATCACTGCATTGACTTTTCTTAATGTACTCTTTTAATCTTGGTGATATTGGTAGCCTGTCTACCATGTCTAGTCTCACGTAGCGCTGCACCGCGAACTTGCACAAGTGCTTCAGGGAGTGCATGCATCGCAGGCGGGAGAGGGGGTACAGCAGTTGAACGGGAGCGGGAGGGAGACCAGGGCCCCGTGGTCGCAGGTAGTACAGACATCGGCCCCCTTGGCATGAATTCATTGATTTCTCGATAAACTCCACAATTGTGGAGCATGCACCGTCGGAAGATTGAGGCTGACAGTAGAAGCTAAAGTTGCCTGTAAACATTTGTAACTAAATAAAATATCTGTTTATATTACAATATATTTAATATATTATATATTATAATATAAACTTCGATTTTTGCATTCAATGATAATTATTATTGAATGCAAATGACAGTTACATTTAGACAATATCCTAGTCACATGTATTCCTGAATAGTCTTTTTTCCTCTTTAACAGTTTAACTTTAAGCCGAGATTATTTATCCTGTGTAAGATATATTAATCATCGTGTATTTTATGATAATCCAAAATAATTAACTTTAATTAAAGATCAAAAGAACTATCATTAAACAATTCAAGTTCCGATGATTTTAGATGCAAACCTTTATAATGTTCTATGCGTGTGTGATGCGTGACTCCTTGTGACCGAAAACTGAGGCTTAGAATATATCTCTCGTCTGAGCTGTCTCTAACCAGGAATGACCCGTCTGGTTTATTAAACAATTTCATTTCAGCTTCATCCAATCCCAGCGCTCCCCAATACCAACCACACTAAATAAAAAACAACATATTATATACTAAAATTCGTATGCCAATGAACTCATTGAAAGCTTGTAGCCAAGAGATTTGCGCGCAAGACTGGGAGTTGAAAAGTCGACGATTTGAGTCAAGTACTGCTCGTAATAATAGCATGCAGCATCGTTTATTTATTATTTAAAATGTATTATCACGCATAAATATTATATACAAGTTATTTCATAAAAATATATAAATAATTGTCCCAAATATTTAAAATTGGGTCAATCAGAATTTCTGCTTCAAAATTCGAATCCTAGGTCACAGCTCTTGACGGTTCCCTAGCGTCATATATCGCATCATTTCTAATCCTGTCGCAATATGACAACCATTAATATTCAAGATGTTTCCACTTCCGGTGCCTTTCCGGTATCCAATGATGATGGAATGTCAGTCGAGGACTTGAAATCTTGTCTTGTCATCATCTAATAAGCATTCTTACGATCGTCTTGGGAAAATATTCGAGGAAAACGCTTGCATTTATACATGGGTTGGAATATGAGATGTAGACCATCCTGAAAATGTGACCTGTTATTTATTTAACTTATAATATTTGTGGGGATTAACGAAATGCTAATAATTTTTTAGTTATTTAGTCTAATAATTGTTCTATTTTGTTTTTATCTTCAAAGCTTAATTTAACGATCTTTTAAATATTAATTTGATTTCTTTAGCAAGGACCATTTACTTAAATCACATGATCAGATTTCAAAATATTACTTGAAGTCTTTAAAGGCTCGGCAAATACATTTTTGTAACATATTACAGATGTAGATACAGTATTGTAAAGATTTGTGCATTCGTCTGGTGAAACACTGTAATCTCAATGGATAATATGCTGTACATCTGGTTGCACTCAACTTAAAATAGGAAATAAATTTTTCATAGCCTTTCCATAATAGAAAGACGAATATGAATCCGAAATAAAATATTTGATGGTACAAAATCGTCCTCTATAGACTATGGCTAACAGCAGCTGCATGTCATTTCACTGTTGTACAGTGTAACCCAGGGGAGGACTTCATGCATCATTGTTATGAGAAAGAATCACATTGCGAGCAGCTTAATCTTATATACAGTATAATGTATTATATTCAAACAAATGACAGTAGATATTTACAAGTTACTTTCAAGAAAAAGCTTATTGTATGTATTTTCTTAACCAAATTAAATAATGTGGATATTTGTATATAATGTAGATTGTACATATATTTTACATATATATATGTATATACGTACATATGTACATACATTTTAAAAACTGAATTGAAAAATCATATAAATCTCATTATTAGTACAAACTATTGTTTGTATACGACTTTATTAACAATATTGCAATCTATATTAAACACAGATGCTTACATTAAATTGACATTATCTAATGCTGGTTTATTTTTATTTCGTTTTTTTGCACCATTACTTTATTTTCCTTTTATTCCCCTCGTGGGGAATATTCAGCGGATAAATATTTGTTCAAATAATCTCTCCTCACAATCAAATCGCATCATACACAACCCCTGCTAATTTAAACCGTGTCCTTTTCCTGATCGAGTCCAATGTGATCGGAAATAAATGCAACTCTGCATTCATAGTTTGCAGCCGACCTCTGTCAGTAAATCACAGAGGAAACCCCCCGGACGTCTACCAGTCATGACAGCTCATTGACCCCTCACCTCTAGCGGCAGTAAACCACACCGAGTAGTTATCGTGCCAGTTGGTGAATCGTTGAAATATTCGCATTGAATGTTAAGGTTCGAACTAAATGCTAAACTTATTGTAAACTAGTAGATCCAAGCTTACTACTAGTAAATAGTTTAGTATTATTATCATCATATTTTAAAAAAACTTAAAAGACTTGTTAACTAAAAGCGGGCTCGTCTACTGTATACTTACTCAAAAATAACACTTTGTTATGATGAAAAATTGTATAAATTATGAGTGAAAAGCGTTATTGTCTATTTTACTATTAAAATAACGTAATAATTAAAAATATTCCATTATCTTACATTTTGCAGTTGTCCGAGACTTTGCACAAAGTCAGTTTTGTTGCGATGTCCATTGCATGCACTTCCAGTATTACCAGACGCATTTGACTCTAGTGTTTCTGAAGAAATTAAAGTAAAAATGTATTGCATTAAAATGCCAATATATTCAATTCAATTGAATATTCTGATGTAACATATTATGATAGCAATAGTTATTACAATATATTTAACTCGTGGTTTTATTAAATGACGCATTACAAAGGCTAAGTGAGCAAGGGGCCTGATCCACATAATGAGTGAGAATAACAGTCAAGTTAGTTATCTACATGTTTTAATTAATTTGACTGCTATTCTCATAATTTAATTATGAGTATGTGATGCACATAGTAATACAATAATGTTATTCAATCCATATCTCAATCAACGAAGTGACTACAATTATGCATATACCAATAACACTATCATGATTTCAAAGATATAGCATCCGTCAGCCAATTGATCTAATCGCATCACAAAACGTCACGTAACTCACATATATCAGACAAGGTAAACTAATTGAAGAGCGTTGTGACGTAGACGAATGGATACTTCGTGACGTGTGAACAGGTGTTCGCTGTAATTTAGAGTAATTAGATTTTGAGAGTTTTAGTCTGCGACATTGTCAACAATAGCTACTTTGCTAGTTTATAATAAAAAGAAGTTATTGAATCAATGTTACGTGTTAAATGATGCAAGCGAGATTTCGTATCGGAGAGAAAAAAGGTTTTCTAACCGAATAAACGAAATAATGAGGGAAACATTAACAAACGAAATAAATAACTGGGAATTATTGAATTCATTAATAAAGGAGTGAAAAAATGAGTGACTGAATGAATAGTGTAAATGGAAGTATGAACAAGAAAAACACAAAAAATTAATAAAGCAAATGAATAATCAAAAAGATTAAAATTGACAGGAACGTGACAGATTCTTGCTTACATCAAGATTTGAAAAAGTGAAAATTTACGATCCTAAAAAAATATCAATTAAAAAACAAGTGAAAGAAAGAAAAAATAAATAACCTGAAACACAAAAGAGAGAGAGCGAGAAAGAGAGAGAGAGAGAGAGAGAGAGAGAGAGAGAGCGAAGCAAAAAACGAGAACGAGAGCGAGACCGATATAGAAAAAAGCAAGTCTGTACACTAAATAAAAACGACCACGAAGTGAGAGATCATTCATCAAGTGAGCACACACAAGTATACGCTCGAGAATTAGTCCCGAAACCAGCAATAATCGTTCATCAAGAAGACGGGCAGCAAAGAAAAAACTCCGCTCTCAATAGAAGAGAAGCCTTTAGTTAAAGATCAGCTCGCGTTTCACTGAACGGCTACATTTCTGTTGATTTCTAGCAACTTAATCGAAAAAACCAAGCAATATATCATTTAAATTGGCGAAATATTTGACGGGCATAATTTGATATGAATATGGAACTTTATTCTTAATTTAACAAACATTCTATAATGAAATATTTAAAAAGTAATACGAATTTAATGTTTGACCTTTAATAACTGATTATGTCTAGTAAATATAACGATATAAAATAGCGAATAGATACTATTTTGATCATATGAGAAGAAAATTAAATTATTTGACACAAATCGTCCGAATTAACCATATTAAATGTTTTCATTGAACATTATAATGTCATTTATAGAAAAATTTCAATTCTATCATAGCTATTCGTTTAATCGATGAATAAATCGATTAAGACTATTTATAGCGATACATGCTGTAGACCTAACTTAATCTGATTGACCTTTTAACAAATCAAATGCGATTAGTGTCTAATTTTCAACTAATCTTAGAATTGGGATCAAAAGTCGAATAGCAGTATCATGTACACTGTACAGACTATGGTTTGAAAATGTTGAAAATGTGTTGAAATTACAGATAATAAACTTCACTGCGTCGTTTCGCGGCAACGTTTAAACGTCGTCACGTCGATCAGACGCTACGCTCGTTATCACGTCCTAACGCCTCTCAGGGTTCATCCCCTTGTGTCTCATAAACCAGATGCTCTCCCCTGATGCTGTCAGTCGAGCTGGTCATTCATTCAACACCGGTGCAATTATTATGAAGCGGTCAGTGGTGTTGTCGCGGGGTGACGGTGACGTTAATGAAACGTTGGGGAGTTAATAGATTAGAGATATTGACTTAAAACTAAAGAATTTTAATTTTGGTAAGTATATAGTTACTTTAGTTAAAAAATAGTCGCATAGATTAGTAATTCGTAAAATAAAATCGACAGTAATTATTTACTTAGAATATGTTGACGGGCAATTGTAAGGTAGATTAGAAATTCTACTGATATAATATGTTTGTCAATTTGCACAAAAGCGAATCCAAAAATATAAAAAAAACTTTTCATAATAACACTTGTCTTACAATTTACAAAATGATATTATAACATAACACTGTAATGTATACAAAAAATCAAATATTTCTGCAGCAACTGATCACAACTTCCCCATTTTTCTTTCTAACCCTACCGTGCCATTTATAACTGATCGACGTAAAACCTACGCCAAAGCCACTACGGCAATTAAGTCTTCAGCGCAAGAGCCGGCAGCTGCTTTATGGATGTCAGGCTTATCCAGGTCATGTGACATACGTGTGTGTCTCTTAGTACGTGTATGTCCGCTAGTACGTGTAAGTGTGCTTCTCTGTGCGCAAGGATATGCGTTTATGCCTATTAGTGTTTCGAGTCGGTGTCAATTTATGACGTGACTGACAAGACGTGTTGATCGTATTCGACTTTTATTAACCGAAACACCACAAAGTTCTTAAGACGACTTCTCATTAACGTTGACTCCCCGTTGTGGTTATGATTTTGTGTAACTTGTCGTGTTAATAAATGCATGCGTTATTATAGGAAATGAAAAGATTTGGATATTATATACTGTATAGTGTTGAAAGTGTGCACAATATTTTCAGTGTAATCTTTAGGTAAAGACTGAAATCTGAAATTTATTAACATAACTATTTACTGATAAAGTGATTACCAAAACTGGTCTCATTTTATATCGCTGATGTCATTGCCATTCCGTTATTAGTGTTGAAAATTAGTCAAATGTTTACTTATATTTATAATACTTTGTATTGTGCATATTTTTAAATATTGTGCATATTATTAAATACCAATAGTATTGGTATTTAAAAAAAATATGCATTATATAAAATCCAATAGTCAAATTTAATATCATAAGTACAAAACTTCCAAAATAATGTCAATCTTGGTCTTTGCAGTTTATAAAACAATTGTTAAAATCTACTTTCGCTTCTCCGGATTGTACTACGGAGTTCCGAGTAAATATCTATCACGTGATTACGATCCGTGAATTGACCGGAAGTACCAAGCAGGACTCCTTGGCTCGTTGAAATGGATGACCCGAGTGAGAAGCAAACGTGACTTGAGATGAATTCTATCATGAACGCCAAGGCAATATCTTATCGCGTTCCTTTGAATCCTTCTTGTTCTCTTTTCTGAGTCAACTAGAACGCCGTGCTTCCTCCAAAAAGTTCAGTAATGAATAAATGAAACCGGACGAATATTTACAAAAATACGCGTAATATTATACTTGAAGTCATAATATTGTAAAATTGTGTTGTTAGTTTAGTTAAAGTTTACAGCTTAACGTTTAAAGTTAAAGTTTAGTTAAAGAATTACTAAAAGCCAACGAATGTTTATAATAAAAATGTAATACTTATAATATTATACAACAAATCATAATGTTTAACGAATTTAACTTTGGTTTACTGGGCGAAGCTGCTATAGGAAGAATTGAAACAAAGGTATTATTACTTCAATTGTCTAAAAAATGATTATTGAACAGTTAAAAATTCCTGTTGTTTGAATAAAAGATATCAATTAGTATTTTTTGTGCGTTTTAGTTATATTTGGTCCTTTAATTCACATCTCATTTGTATATTCCACAACATTCCGTCATCATCCTAACATTTTTTCTGTTCACATAATTCCCTTATTGATAGTCCTGAACACGCTTTCTTGGTTCATTATTTTTTATCACACACGTTGACTTTGAAATCTTTTCATCAAGAGACGAAAGAAATCACTGAGCGATTCTCTGTGATCTGGACCTTATCTGATGAAGTCAAGCCATCAAGACTTCCTCGATGAACGCATCTTCTTTGAACAACGCTGTGAAACGACCTATACTTTCATCCACTCTGTTTTTTATGACATTTACTCATGCGTTCGTTAGTCCCTATAATACTCTACAGTAGGCCTGATTTATTTTCGCAAATTACAAAAAATTATTGGTTTATGT
This sequence comes from Oconnorella tubifera, assembly GCA_034700105.1. Lineage (NCBI taxonomy): Eukaryota > Metazoa > Annelida > Clitellata > Enchytraeida > Enchytraeidae > Oconnorella > Oconnorella tubifera. The sequence goes on from JAQIXG010001573.1 coordinate 14,763, forward strand.
TAGTGATGCTACTCGATAGCTAACAATTCATTTGTTGCAATAATACAAATGAATGCATACGACAGATTAAATATTGTAAGAGATTTTAAAGATTTCTACAACTTCAAAAATATTTGTGAGGTACTTTTGTTACAATAGTTACATGGATAACCTTAAAAATAGTTACGATACGGCGATACGGATTTAAATACAGTCAACTTAACTTAAAGTGATATTTTTTACTCATTGTTAATGGAACTTTAGCCACAGTTCAAACTATATTACCTTAACTATAATTAATGAGCATCGCTTTAGATATCGTTAAACTCAATATGTTTTATCTAACTTGTTCAAACGCATAAAAATGAATACAAACACAAGCAATATCAGATTGGCAAAAAAATCAAAATAATATTCATTATTTAATAATAAGGCATTTTTTTGAGGTGATCCTTTCTGATCATAATATTGTTGCTAAAACTGATTAAGGAAAAATTTGGCTAATAAATTCCATTGTCGTTTCTAAATACAAACATACACATCACGTGAGCCAGTCGCGCATGCGCAGACTTCAATGGCGGTCTCAAGGATGCATCGACGTCATTCATCGTCCATCTTTAATTAGACTCGTTGCGTTATATGGACGTATGTGAACGAGACAGGCGTAACTGAGATACGTTAAGTCGCAACTGAAGTTAAATATATAATGGACCTGTCGTAAAATGAGTAGAGGACTAAATGACTGAGACATTGTGAGTGAAATTTATTCAGCAGCAGCCAAAGAGTAGAGTGAAGGGATGATGATTGGGAATTTCAGTATTCTAATACAATGGCAATGGAAAATAATAAAAACATTTACAGTTGTTATTTATTTCGTATACATATGTATACAATTTGTATACGTATGATATGATTTTTCTGTAAAATCAGATTTCTATACCGATTGTTTTGATATTAATATTGCCGTATACTTGGACTGACAATAAATGAAAGAAATACTAACAAGTCATAAAAAAGACTCGAAGAATTTAAACATTTTGCAAATTTATGGCTTGAAATCACATAATTACAATTTCCAATACGAACAACGTAAATCAAATTCTGCCCAAAAGGATAGAGTCATCGAAGTAAATACGCCCATTGCTACAGTGTACTAAATTAATTGGTAAACTTATAAGTATGTGTTTTAATCCACAAAGAAAATACAGATATTTTCTACTTTTAATGTTCTTAAAGTTTTGTCACAGCGAAAGATAACGTCCAGAGCAGATTGTCATTCAACAATTCTGTCCTTGAATGAATAATTATTATTCAGTGCATTAAACTTATTCATTTTTTAGATGAGAAAATTCCCATAAGGAAGCCGGCTAAATGTATTTTTTCATCTCGTAAAAAGTCAAACAGAAAAGAAGGCTTAGTTGGATTTACATGGACTATAGCTTACAGCTTAGAATAATAGAAATTGATTGAAGAAGATAAGACTGAAGAAAGAAAAAATGTAATGTCATAATTGCGTGATGAATTAATATACGATTTAAAATCTGTATCGTATATTTTGAGGTGTATTACACATTCAAATCCTAATCAAACACCAAAGCATATGAACTCATATAATCTATATATGAAAATCATATTTTACAGTTCTGAAACAAAGGTTTGCATTGTTGAGTAAATTCTGTTAAAAGTGATATATGCTTAATGTGAATATATTTAACTATAATATTTTGTGTGCCATCCCCGCTCCCCGTAGAATATATTATATGAAATAAATTTATGCCAAATATGATATAAAAATCAGCTGATTAAAACTTTAGACTTATAAACTAAATTGATAGATCAAAGAATACATAAAATAATTTGAGCGTTCGCATGGAAGGTGACAATCCTTACAACACCCTCATGATTACTCCACTGTTTATAATTATTATAATTGCACCCCTCACATTCCCATACCCCCCGCCCCACCTCCTATCCACATAATTGTATCTACAGAAATGCGACAGTGTCAACAGACTAATCACATTTGGCGACATCCGGTCCCAGCAGTCAACAATGAAGACAATTCGTCCCTGAAACTCTCCTCAAATGAAACTTTCTATTGGACGACGAGCCATAGAAAGTACATTTCTTGATTGAATTGAGAGGCGTCCGCACTCCGCAGCACACATCTCTCCATCTGTTTGTATTTGTTGAGTTCATTAATTTAATTAAATCTAATTATTATTTTATATAGCGGAAATTATTAGAAAGTTTATCTTAACGTGGTGTTAAATTATTTTGATTTATTGCTTGTTTATTGTATTATTATTCTTTTATTGAATGAAATATGAGAAGCTCATGTTCAAATTCCAATATATAATAGTATTAATATATAATAAATTAATAATACATTTATAATAGTTGTATTAATTGTATAATATTAATAATTAAATAAACAAATAATAAAAGTATATAGGGCCTATAGTTATATACTGAAACTTTCTAGCAATTACGAAAGTAAATATCATTACTGAATGTAATTGAAACATATATAAAACAACGTTTATAAAAGTTATTTTATTTTTATGAAAATTTACTGATTTTTTAAAAAAAAACCGGTTCGAAGCAAAATGTTGAAAGACATCAAAGCATCTCATTAATGATCAATTTATCACAAACGTTGATCAAAATTTATCCACGTCTAGACGAACACAGCCAGCAAGTCTGTTTTTACAAAATAATGACGTAGACATGTTCGGAAGATGTTCCACTAATAACATACTTTTAATTCAATACTTGAATCTAGGTGAAACTGCTCGAAATATTTCTACCAACATCTTCTATCGCTTATAAACTTCCTGTGTTTTGCGGTTTGGAAGTAGTCGTTTCGGAAAGCGAAGTGTGATGCTATTTTTTATTGAAACGTGTTGAAATATGAGAAGCGCGCGTACTCATTCAATTACAACGCAATGTAAACAAAGCGTGTCTGCGGTATACGTGAGAAGAGTTTGAAGAAACAAACTTCTCCCCTAGTAGCATTGCTACTGTTGACTCGAGCTTCTGCAACAACTTTAGTTTCGCCAAAAGAACCTATAACTATATTAAAAAAACGTCGGGATATATTTTTATTGTCTTTTATTTAACAAACGCGCTTAATTTTTTATTAGTTTGTAACATTCATTTATTTAAATTGATTTCATCAACAACAATTTTTACAATTGGTTGAATCAACAGTAATTGTTAATGGACAATCACAAATTAGCTTTTATTAATGCAATACAAAAATAATTTGTTATATCTTACGAAAAAGGAAATTTAAAGTAAACGTACTTTATAATAACGCTAGTATTATTTATCAGAAGAAAATAATTTTCTCAAATCAGTCTATTGTAAAACCTGTAGTTTATTTCACGGCTAACATTAAATATACTTTGTATTTCAAAACGACTAATAAGTCGTTCTTAAATATATTTCTATGGAGTAGAAATCTTAGTTACAAAATAAGATTGTTACTTGATGAAATAAAAGTTGTGAAACTGCTATCAGGCAATAAATCTGTGAACTCATTCATGCGTACGTGTTTCTATCTAAAATTACCAGAATGAGCTATTAAAACTAGTCCGGCGCAATGCAGACTGAAAAACATCGCATCAAATTTCGCAGTGTGAATGGCGCGAAGTTATCTTCGTACATGTAAACTGATCTAATGTTATCCTCTCAATCTGATTTCAACCGTATAACATTTCTGAAAACGTCACTTTTGTTTACGTAATAAACAAATATTTTTGTCAGTTTTTAGACATGCTATGAAATTAAATATTGTGAGTGACTGTGTAAGGAAAAATAAAAATAGTTACACAGAACATGTTAGAACTTTCTTCAGCTAAAAACTGTCTAGATAATGATAATACCCTCTAACTTCATATTATTTTTACGTCACTAATATAACTTTAGAATTTGTTACTTAGTAGATGAGATTTTTGAAAATAAAATGTTTCTTTTGAATTGATAATATACTAGCGCGATGAAAAACAGTGGCTTATAATCTACACCCAGCCTTTTTTCTTAGATTTAATTTATATACTATTTTCTGACTGAAAGACAGGATGAGACTGGAAAATAAAGTATCTTTCATTGGAAACCAGAGACAAAAAATAGTATCAATTCAATAAGTATAAAATTCTGAGTTTCTGAGCCAGAGAATTTCTTTGAAATATAACGCATCAAATCTCGGATAACGAGAATTATGCGTTATAATAGTGTTGAGATTTATGATCTGGTCCTGAAAGGAATTCTATCAATTTACGTGTATCGGAATATTATAGAGAGACCATCAAATCAACTTGTTATTGTTTTATTTTGCGTATTAACTGCTGAAGTGTTTGTGTTATTCATTTTATGAATGTTATTGTTTTATTGCGTGATAATTTACAACTTTTGTTTTCTTTGTATTCCACTTTTACATCGAAGAAATTCACGAGATATTTTATATAGGGCAAATCAGTAATCAGAATTGATCACCATAAATTATTCCGATACATTTATATAATCGAGAACATGAAGCTCAATGTATCGCACGCCAAATGTCTAGCGTATATTAATTTTATGAACTTTCTTCCTATATGCGCGAATAATCATCTATTAAATCAACGTTCAGAAAACTCATAATCTTGATTGGCTTCTGAGACGCTTTACTATTTCAACAACCTTTAGCGCTTAATTTACTGTAGAATAATTCATATTTTATATTATATTCGGTATAGACATATGAATTAGAAGCGAGTTTCAAGATAGATTGAGAGTGTAATAGAAATCAACCATCACGCTACTTCACGCACTCAATGCAGCACTTTGTCGTTGTTATCCAAACACTCGTGCAGCTTTCTTGTGTAATTTGTTTTACCACTGACCCGCGGCCGATGTGTCAGAATGAATTGTTGCTGTCAACTTGGAAGACCGGGGTTCGATGCCCGGTCCCAGTCGCTGTAGTATCAGAGAATTAAATATATGACGAAGATAGCTTCGAGTTAATATTTATTGTAATATCCCATAAATGGGCAAAAAATTCATTTGCACAACAATGTATGTTATATTACGGGAATAAACTCTAATGCTCAACATATACCGTCTATGACAATACTTGTAATGAGAAATTCTGATAAATGAAATTCTCTTTGATGACTCTGATTTTTCACAATTCAGTGATAAAATTATTTTCTTGTTTCAAAGTAAATACAATAAAATGTCCTAATATCAGAATTTAACAACTAAATAAAAAATTTAAATTGATTTTATCATGCTTTTTAATTATAAATAAAATTTAATTTCTATATATTTTATTACAGGAATGATAGTGTAGGAATGATATTTCCGTATTTTTTAGAAAAAATTGACCCGTATACTATTGATCCAGTTTCAGATCTGTGTGAATTTAGCAAAAATTGGTAAACCCTTTGATTGTAAACATAACATTATTATTAAAATAAATAAAGAATTGTTTCAGCTTAGTCTCTTATATTTGCATACTTATAAACTGTCATTAAAATGTATTATTTAATAGTAATTTCCTTTACTATAAAATAATTACTACTAGATTCAAAAGTTGCGTATTGTCATATATTCTTGCCTTCTGAATTTTGCGTGTTGCTGCTTTTTCTCATTTTTATCCAAAAATATGACGGACGTGAGAACCAAACAGACTGCCTGCGATGTCGCTTCAGACCCTTGCACTGGACTCGTAAAACCACTTCGAGGATAATAGGATCTTGCCATTAACATCATCGCTTTATAGACATTCAACATTGTTGGATATGGAGCTAAAACCAACATAATTCTGACACGATGCGTTTCGTGTGAAATGATTTTTAAATCGATGGATTCGCTGTGGTATAAGGAACACTATACTATGGTAAACGGTTAATCTGTCTTTATAGTTATACTGTCAATAAAAATCTATATTTCTACTTAGTATACTATGTCGAAATTTAGTTTTCATGATTAACAAATAATCTATTAATAACAAGTATTATAATCTACTAAATAAGATTACAAAATATTCTGAAGAAAACTGTAGATTTAAACTTAGCAAGTTTACTAAATCTTCTAAGGTTTACGTTTGGGTGTATATTTAAACACATCTTATATTATATATGTTTGAAAAGTAATATCACACGTAATGTTTTGCGTTGATGATTCACATATATTTAATATATTCAGATTTAACCAATAGCTTTCAATAGTATATATACTTATTCATTTCATAAAATGTAACAAATTGTCCTTTTGTGGTGGTGGGATATAAATCAAACAGTAAAGAAAACATAGAAAATGAGTACTTTGTTATATAGAAGCTTTTCTGCGCCTTTTATAACTATACGGTTTTGTCAATTGAATAATTAAAAGAAACTATTCTTATTATTTAATTTGTGGTAACAAACAAAACTACAGTGCAACAAAAGAGATCTAAGCAAAAGCGAAAATCGTTAGAATTTCTGCTGTCCGTTTAAAACATTCTCTGTTTTAGAGTGGGAATTGATTTAAAGTTGCTGAGGGCTAGCTGTCCTGGAGAGAGATAAGAGTGGAAGTGT
>JAQIXG010001574.1:0-21306 GCA_034700105.1 Oconnorella tubifera
CTAGTGAACAAAAAAATGTTATTTGAACACTGATATGTTAATTATTTATTTTGCTACATTGATTTGGGACTTACTTACTGAATGCCCCTCGTATATTACAATTTTTTTTTTCCTCCCCCTCATTATAAGGTTGAGTAAAATTGAAATAATGTCAAAATTAAAAATTTAATACAATTATAAATATATATATAATTTGCTAAAGCTCATTAGAGAAGTGGTTAGAGGGCTGCACTCGGATGTGACAGGTCCAGGTTCAAATCCCGGATAGCTCACTATTTCTCGCTGAACCCTTTAGTAAGACGCTTAAAATGACAGCTACGTCTGGGACATCAACACACACTACACAAACCTCGAAAAGAAATTCATCGTCAAACTTGCCATTCCTCCCTCCCCCCGTCTCTCCCTCACCCTCCCCCTCCCACCCCTCCTTGTAAGGCTGGCTAAAATCGCAGAAATGTTTAGTAAATTGGCCGTCCGAGTCAACAGTAAAGTCATCCGGGTCAAGGGGCCAGGTAGACGGGTCAGGGGGCGGGTTAACCGATGCGGCTAAGATGCCGAGATGGATGAGAGCATTGCCAGCGGCCATGGCTTTGGCTCGTTTCTTAGACACAGCTATGCCTTGGAACGTCTAGAAACAGAAACATTTATTGGTATTTTAAATATAAAGAATTTAAATGGATGGATGAATGAATGAAATATATACATTTCTATAAATGAATGAATGACTGCATGAATGAATGAATAAACAAATGAACCAACGAATAAATGTATGAATGTACGTATGTATGTTTGTGTGGGTTTATAAATTAGAAATATATTAAATTAAATTTAAATGACATAATTATTAATTGAAATAAATATTAAACAAAATAACAATAAATAATATTAATTAACCATTCCATCAAATTCGACTTGCATCACAAAGACAGCCTTATCCGGGGGCCCACACTGAGCGACCAACTCATAGACCGCCCCGGGTCGCAACTCGGTCAACTGTAGGGTCTGGTTCTTGGCCGACCGACCGCTGGACGCTGCCACATTGACCGCAGATGGCTTGACCTCATTTGTAGCGGCCCCTGGGGAAATAAATATATTTAATAATTACTTATCGTTTAATTGTTCAATACATTTTTCCTTTAGTTAGAAATTAAAGCCGTATTATACACGGAGTCGCATCATTATATACGTCTAAATATAATATTATTATACGTCCAGATGTAATATAATAATCATAACTGCAACTATCACTATTGACTTGCATTACAATACTACTAAGCGTAATTGTATTAGCGTATTTTATCAAGTGAAAAGTTGCGATTTAATGAAACAAAAAATACCCCGCATCCGACAAGGGAAAAAATTAGGATAAATCGGCGAGGGATTGTTATTAATAAGAACCGGCGATTTATAAAAAGTGATTTCTTTTTAATATTAAATATATAAATGCATAATATTTAATTAGATTATGCGCGAAATGTACGGCAATGATTAACTCTAATAGGAATTCCCCGGATTAGGATTAGGAAGGGAATAGAATATAATTTATTTTAAATAAAAATAAATAAATAAATAGAAACCTTTTTCTGTCGCCATCATTATTGCGTTCGTGAATTTTGATGGTCGTTAATTTTTATTTTTTTTATAATTTTTTGCCATTTTCATTATTATTCATAATTTAATTCATAATTGGGTCATTTTAAACAGTTATTTACGATATCTGCACGCTCTGAATAACATAACAGCATTTATTATGTCTTCTGTATGCATCCAAGTTTACAATCAGTCTTTAAGCGGGTTAGATCACATTATCTCAATCTCGCGAACTTGCTGCACCCTTTAGTAAGACCCCTTGCATTGACTTCATGTTGTTTATATAATTTGATTAACCTATTACAAAATGTAAATCAATTAAATAAATCTTGGAGATGCATCAGTGGGGGATGACTAAGAGAAGGGGGGCAAGGGGTGGGTGGGGTAGTTATTGACTATTATAATACAGTACAATGAATTCTGAGGTCTATATAATATTCATACCGCAGAATTATGACATTTGAAGTGCCCTTGACAATCTCAAGTGTACTAAAGACTTATAAAGGCCTATTATATCTTGTAGACTTTCTCTTGTATGACATTGTATCCTAATGCTCTAGCCAGTCTTAACAATATTTATCTTGTCAAGTGAATTTTTAACCGTCATTAGTAATAAATCAGATATTAGGCGCATTTATAGAAAACTACAGTTTGATAAAATCAAGTGAGTTCAAATTACTTGTAATCTACTATCATTTGATCTAGTTATTTTTAGGAATTTAAGAATAAAACTGAATATAATAGCGTATACTTAAGTTTATAATAGGATTATATGTTCAAGAATATATAATATATACAAATATAGCCTTTATAAAGAGGATAATATATATAGAATGCTTTTTATTTAAGGTTACAATGATACGTGTCCGATTCTTATGTATTTGTACTAGATTATTTAACATTTTATGCATACTTCTGTCATTTCTAATGGATATAATACAAATTATAGCATAGAACCCCCCCCACCATTCCCCACCCCCCCCCCCCCCACTACTAGTCCACCCCACCCCCAGCATCATGAGAAATTATCTTTCTTCACAAAGGATAGTTTACAATAATATGCCGCACCTTGGAATTATCACAATTCGGGCAAAGTTAGATATGCAAGATACAATAATCCTATTGCTTTATTTTATTTCATAATATGCAAATTTATGCAATTATGCATATGCATATTATTCTAATTAGTATATTTAATTATGCTATCGATTAGTATATTTAATTGTGTAATTAGTATAATTAGTCAATTAGTTAATTAACTAACTAATTGACATTTACTTTTTGTTTTACATTTTGCAGAAATCTTGTTTTAATCATTTCCGTTTCCGCTAAAATCATGAACCGGAACGCCGGAGACCGGAACAATGATTTTGATTTCACTTCCGGTCCCCGTCAGTTTTCTACTTCCGGTTATAGATCCTCGAATCAGAGCGATAATACGCAGCCAATTAGCGAAGAATTAGGCAGATTGACCGGAAATAGAACCCCTCTCAGTGACCGGAAGTCAAAGCCAAGCACAGCTGATTATATTAAAGCCAGGAAACTATCCGGTCAGTCTTTATCACCGGAAGTAGTATCAGATCATTGCAGTTTTCCCCTTGAGACCGGATATAGATCGCAATATGGTTCAGCTAGAACTGATCCCGGGGTATCGTATGAAATGTGGAGCGGCTCGTTAGATTATAAGTCTGATAGAGTTCCCTTTGAGACCTCCCCCGGGTCACGTTACCTCTCCTCGGACGTTAGGACCCCAGCCAGTCAGTACATTCCCTCGTCTAGAATAACAAGGGATAGAACTGGCGATTTAAATTATTACGAGAATGCTGATTCGTTGAATGCAAACGATCGAGTGATTTCATTGGTTGAATCTAATCGCGCTCTTGTTGGAAATAACCGCGAATATAAATCTAATCAGTTTTCAGAAATAATTCCGTCAAATAATTATGAAATAAATTTTCCTAATTTGGGTGCGACGAATTTTACCCCCCATCGGATTGAAGCAAATATCCTCCCCGTGAATTTTATCAAAGTTCAAAACGGAGACGAACGAATTTTAAATCCCAATCAATCATTCGGTCAATCAATCGATCGTAATCGAATCATTTCAAATAATTCGAATTTTGATCAAATTAAGCCAAAATTTTCAGAAAATTTCACTGAGAATAAATCACAGAATAGATCTTATTATAACACAGATCCTAATGCTAGAGATCTGAATTGCGAACAAAATGAAGAATCTTTTTTTAGATCACATAATGATTCTAATGAATCAAATAATCATTTTATTAAAGATCATAAACGAGAAAATAAAAGCGATTTTTCGCGCAATATAAAAACAGATCCGGATCATATAATTGACGATAAAAACGATAGTTCTATTTATAGATCCACGGAAAGTACGCAGAATAGATATAATCCTACGGATTCTGTATTATTCGACGGGCGGGGGTCATCGTCAAGGCAACGATATCCGGATGATTATAAATCGGATAATAATCCTAAACGTTTTAACAATTTGAATAATTTTGAAATTTTGGATATCATTCAAGATGGTGGAATTAAGTCACGGGGTAAAGATGGCCGAAGTTTTGACAATCAGGATAGACGGGGGGAGAGATTAGGGGAAGGGAATAATGGGGAACTGAACTCACAAGGAAATGATGGCAATTATGCACTGGGAAATTCGGGAACCAAACAACTTCCTGTTTCATATTTTTCCGGGAGAGTTGAATTAGTTGAAAGGGGGCAGCATGGGGGGATGCAGTCAAAATTTGAGAATTTGACAGGGGGGCAGAGGCTCGGGGTGCCCGGGGAAGATCTAACTCCCCGGAGATCTAGAATTCCTAAATCTGTTTCTCAGCGTAAGTTAGAAACAAATAATAAAAACATTATTGCAGTTAATTTGTTTTAAAATAAGATTTTGTCGATTTTTTACAAAACAGTGTAATATCAAATCACCCACTCCCCCCCCCCATACAGACAGTTACACATGCGAACAGACACACGTACATACACAGAGAGATAACACACACACACACACACTCATAGATTCGCACACATACATACATTTTTATTAATAGAATGTTCAATTTTTCTTATGGATTCAATATTATATCTAATTCTTTTTCTATAAGTCTTTTTTTATGTCCTTTTTTTTTTTTTTTTTTCTATAATTTTTTAAAATAATTTTTCAGCGGGCAGTCGTTCTACCTCCCCCACCCCCCTCCTTAACTACATCACCCATAGCGACGCCGCGAAATCATCACCGCGACGACAGTTGCCTAGCACTCCGTCGCCATCAACGACGAACTCGCGACAAACAACTTTGACCCCAAAGCGACCTAGTTCGGCATTAGGACACGCCTATCGACCCGTTCATTTGACCCGACCCGTTAATTCAACCCAATTATCAAACAGACCCGGGTCAGCTTTGGCTTCTGGGGGAGGGAGAAGACTCCCTGTGTCCCCCGGGGGTGTGCACGAGGCAGTAGCCTCCCATGGTGGGTCCTCCAGGGGAGAGGGAAGGGTAGTGGGGTCTGTCAGGGTTACTGGGACCCAGAGGGGGTCTAGAATCCCCCGCAGTCAGGGGTCCAGTAGGGAGAGCAGCCCCAAAAGGGGTGATGATTTTTATAGCGGGGGAGGGGGTAATTTTGATTTCAGAGGGAGTAGGGATGCAAATCGTAAAATTGAAGTTAATTCTGAGGGGGATAATTTTCAAGGGAGTGGATATGTTAAGAGGGGAGCACAGCCTGAGGGAAGGAATCAATTTTTGACCCCCCAGAAAATGGGGGGTGATACAAAAATGAGAAATTCAAGGATTCCAGTTAGTGCGGGGCATAGCAGGGAGGGTAGTCCTACAGGGGGACGGGGCTTGAAGGCCCCTGGGGCAAGGGCTAGGGGGACAGGGGGCGGGTCTCGTATTCCTAGAAGTGTGGGGCACAGTAGGGATACGAGTCCCTCAAGACTTTCTGAGGGTAAGATGAGAAAAAAATACAATGAAATATATTCCTATATATATTTTATTCTATTTTATTCTCTTGTTTATTATATACAATATATTGAGTAAAGTATATATTTGTGATTTGGTTAATTTATTGATTGGCTGATTGATTGACTGACTTACTGATTGACTGACTACTGATTAAGTGAATGATTGACTGATTGATTGACAGACTGACTGATTGATTGACTGACTGATTTTTATTAAGTTTCATTTCTTTGATTTAACTTTATTTATTTTTTATTTATTTTTCAATATTTTAGATTCCTCCTCCCATCTCTCAAACCCAAAATATCAGCCCAGGCCCCCCACCGCATCAAATCTAGATCGCACCGCCCCCCCACCCCGCACCCCCGGGCCCTCTAAACCCCCGGAACTTTTATCCGCCCGTCTACTGCAGGGGGGACCTGACATGGAGCGGGCTTTTTCTGACGCATTGGTAGGGGGGGGGGGTTGAGGGGTGATTAAAAAAAAATTATTTTATTTTATTTTCAGAGTATTATTAAGACTATTTTTATATTTGATATTTTAAATATTGGGGGGGTGTGTGCGGTAGTAAATTCGATTGGGGGGGCATAGGGGGGTTGTGCGTGGTAATGCGGATGGGGGATTGGTAATAATTATGGGGGGTAGTGAATTAGAGGGGGGGTTGTGGATTCAGCTGTTATTTTCCTTTATTTTATTTTTTTTCTATGTCGTGTTTGATGATATTTCAGTTAGCGCGCTCTGGTGATGAATGCATCGCTAGCGAGACGTCCAGTGTGTCGTCTGGAAGTGGTTCACGCGGGGGAGGGGGCGGGGCAGGGGGCGGGGCTTGCGTGGGGCAAACTGGACTCTGTACGGTGCGTCATTATGTGTCATTTATATTTTGATTCCGTGTCTTTTATATGTCATTTTGTTTATGCATATTTATGTATTTTGTTCTCAGATTTTTTATAAGCAGTTTATGCTTTGTTTTGTATATATTTGCGCTTTGTTTATATACATAGTTTATGCAAGTTATTTGTTGTATGCTTTTAGTGCATTGTTTTTTACATAGTATATGTATAAACAATACGCGTAGTTAATTTCAACATCATTTATATTTAATTTGTGAGTCTTTTTAAAGTTTATTCACTTTGATTCGCCGGAGCTTGGTTAAGAACGATGCCTGGCTGCAACTGTTATAAACAGGACTTGGTTGAAATCATTCGCTTCATGGCGGGTCAGGATTGGTCAGAGAGAAGGGACGGGTTGACCGCTTTACAGAACCATATCAGAGCTGAGAGGGATATTAGGTTAGTGTCTGTCTGTCTGTCTGTTCGTTTGTCCAGCTGTCCATCTGACTGATTAATTGACTGACTGACTGATTAACTGTTTAATTGACTGACTGATTAATTGACTGATTGATTGACTGACTGATTAGCTGACTGAATGATTGACTGATTCTTTCTTTCAGTCGCTATGATGTAAAGAAAATCACAGAACTCTTCACTCGCATGTTCCACGACCCCAACGCAAAGGTATTACATCACTTATCTTAAATGTCACATCAGCACAAATGCGTTTATTTACCTCTGATTGAATGTTGTTTACTTCAAACCAAGTGATGAGTGAACGCTCAGTTTTTCAATCAGTTGTCCATATTCAGAAAAATTTACATTTTCTCCACGAATTTTACATTTTTTTAAACAATTTTACAATTTTGTTGAAATGTTTCAGGTATTTAGCGTCTTTCTTGATACCCTAGCTGAGTTCCTATTGGTCCACGCATTGCAAGCGTCTGATTGGCTGTTCACTTGTATGAGTCGCTTGTTTGTTAAGACGGGGGCGGAGCTTCTGGGCTCCGTGGCAACCAAAGTGCAGGCCGCTTTAGAGGCTGTTCGGTTGGTTTGTTTTTTTCAATTTTCATTGGTTGCTATAAATAGCTTTTTAAAATTAATCATTATCATATTAATCATTGTCTTCGTTGTCATTATTGTTATTATCATTATGATAATACAGTTGATGAATTTTTATCATCATTAGTCATTCTCTAATATAATTCTACGCTTAATGTCACATCAGCACAATACAATGCGATTAGTGTTGATGTAACGTTAAGATCAGTCTATTCACTCATCACTTCTATATATCCTGTTTACAATACAGCATTTTGTGCTGATGTGACGTTAAGTAAGAAAGATATTATCATATTTGTTAATGCTTATTAATTATGCAAATTATAAATAAATGATTTTTTTTATCTTGCTAGTGATTCATTCCCATTTGATCTGCAATTAGCCGCGTTGTCTAAAATCATGTTAGATCAAACACAGACTAATAACATCAAGGTAGGCTAGTCGTAGAACCTTACTCAAATTTTGCATTATTGTTTTTGGTTTGAGTAAAAACGCAAGCTTTTTTTTATATAATATCCATGATTCAGTAATAAAAATTGCTTGAAGTACTCGGCACTTGCCCCCCCATCATTCCCAAATAAAAATACTTGACTGCTCTGCTGTGTTAAGAGTGAAGCGTTCACTCATCACTTGATTTATACACACACGCAGTTCATAACGCATCAATAAATAGACGCATTTGTGCTGATGTGACGTTCAATAAATGCTGTGTACAGATCCGCCTTGCCATGTTGGATCACTTAAACGAGATCACTCAGCAAATGGATCCGAGTGATTTCATTAACAGTGATCAGACGCGACAGATAGCCTTACGCGTCATCACCTGGACGGGGGACCAGAAATATGCTGATGTTAGAAAGGTAGCGTACCCTTCTACTGAGCATCTTGCCTTTTCTTCCTGGTGTACCCTTCTACCAAGCCTCTTTTTTTAAAAATGTTATAGATATTTATAGGTTATTTTTTTTAATTATGTACCCTTCTATCAAGCCTCTTGTTTTTTTAAATTGTATAGATATATGTGTATAGGTTATCTTTCTTTCTGATGTACCCTTCTACCAAGCATACTTTTTATTGTTTCTTTCATTTAGAAATATGTCATTTTATATAGTAGCCTATATTTAATTAATATAAAATTATCATAATTAATACTAGCATTATCATATTTAAATTTATGTTAATTTATTCATACAGTGCGCCCGGGCTGTTGTTGTTTCTTTTTTTAATTTAAATTCTCCAGAGTTCTCCTCCATTTTGTCCAATCTGCCGCGTGGAATGCAGGCAAGCTATTTATAGTTTTAGATTTTATACGCGTTTTTAGAATTTTGTGTACGGAGATAATTTTTACAGTCTTGTTCCGTGTTCTTTTTGCTGATGTACCCTTCTACCAAGCCTAGTTTCTCATCTTAGTTCTTGATCTTACTTATTGATGTACCCTTCTCCTGAGCATTCTTTTTATTAACTTACAGGATGTCGCAACTAAAATTCTACACGATCACATGTATGCTGTTCGTAATGAGGAGGCGGAGCATTCATCTGTCAATCAAAATGCCTCTGTTTTACATCATCATCACGATAATGATGATAATGATGATAATGAGAAAATGAGTGAAGAAGATTATTATCATTCTCTTAAAAAAGCATCAGAGGAAATTCAAGGATTGAACAGCTTCGAGTCTTGACAGAAAATTAGTTTAGACTTGCTGCACCCTTTAGTTAGACACTTAAATTGACAGCTACGTCTGAGACATCTGACATATAATACGGTAATCCAGACATTAAACTTAACTTGCTGCGCCCTTTAGTAAGACGTGTAAACTTAAATTAAATATAGCGCTGAATTGAAATAGTTTTGAACTCACTTTACAAAATGTGATTGGAAGTTTAGGGTTAGATTTGAGGTTATCTGATAATTGATCTTGTTATTTAATACTATTACTGAATTATTTTATTTTTGTATATTTTGCATTTTATATATTGTTAATGGTCCAATGAATTGTTCAGAAGGAAGTTATGGTTTCGATTCCCAGCAATATATAGTCTTACTTGTTGCACCCTTTAGTTTTTGATGCCAGCTGTTATTATTTAGGTTTATAATGTTTTAATGATTTACTTAATTTGTTTAGTTTTTAATATGTTTAGATTATTATTATTATTATTTATGCATAATTATGAAAGATGAAAAGAGGGGGTGAGGACCTTATTGGGGGGAGGGATTCAAGGGGGACATTATTTTATATTGGGGGGAACGTCCCTGGCCAGGGGGCGGAGATATAAGACTAACAATAAAAATAAATACTTTTGTCATTCTTGTTTTAATAATAAAGCGATTGTTTATTTTATTACATGAATATTACATAATCAGTATATTTATTGTATGGAATATGTAATTGTATCTATTTCTTGTATTAATTTCATATCAGTATAACATTGGCATCTCTTGGTTGCATAAAACATACATTTTTTATCAGACAGGTATTGTGTCTTAGTTTTGTTACTAATATCTGCCAAGTATCTAAACCGCATAATTTAATTTCATAGTCTATATCTTAAATGAATCCGTTTACTTGAAGAAAAATCATTTGAGAATATGTCTACCCCCACCCCCGCCCCTTAAGGATAATTTAGTTAATGTCCCCTGTTTGACGGAATGCGTTTTTTACAATAATGTGAAAATAATTTTTAATTTGTGTCATTGTAATGTAGCGGATTTTAGTTCACACAAATATTACCTGTATTAGTTTTGTATATTTACTTATTTTACTTATTTTATTTCTTAATATTTTATATTCTTTATTACTAAAAGCTATCTATTAATCTATTATTGTTTCTTTTATTAAGTTTTCAATTGCTGTATTTTAAAGTTAGGAGAGTATAATTTAAGAAATATCGTATTGTTACCTGTATATACTTGCATTTGTAATATTGTAGCGATCTTAATAACGTCTAACTTATAACTATATTTTATAAATGATAAGTGTATCGCTTTGTCTTATATTCACTTACACACTTAGCACTTAATTGCTAATTAAAAATTTACTGGCTAATAAACAAATTTGACGATCATTTTAGAGAGAAACAATTCCATAAAAAATCACTCGATTATAATTCTATTTCACATGATGAAATAGAACAATTCTATTAAAACGAATTAGTTCGCCTAATCTTTGACACCATGCCGAACACCTCTCGCTCCACGATGAACGCCAGCGGGCGCTCGGAGGAAAAGAACCCTCGGTCCCTCGCCTGGGCCCTCCTGGGGATCGCCATGGTCATTCAGTTTCTCGCTTTTGTTCTCTCTTTTATCGCTTTTTTCTCTCCTTTCTGGATGGTAGAGTTAAATTCCTTGTACAGGACTGGACTGTGGGGACGATGTGATGATCCTGACTTTGTTTGCATTTGGTTCAGTGAGAAAAACTACGCCTGGGAGAAAAGCTTACCCGGTAAGAATCTGTTTTTGGGTAAAAATGGTTAGAATTTGTTTAATTTTTTAAATAATTAATCTGTTTCAAAAAGATTTTGATATGTAAATCTGTTTAGAAATTGTTAGAAATGGTATTTTTTACAACTTATGTTTTAACAACTTACGAGTTATTTTGATTGATTTTAGCTGGGTTAACTCTAACCCTAACCTGGGTTATTCTTGAACGTTTTGTCTCTGAATATTTTGTCTTGATACCATATGTAATAGTGCATATTTTATTACAATTGAATAAATTATGTTAATTTATTATAATTTATGTTAATGTTATGTGTAGGCTGGCATGTAGCCGCCCAGGTTCTATACAGCATTGGCTTTGGCCTGTTGTTTATCTCTCTGATGCTGGCTGTTGGTCAGCTGATCTTTCGTTGTTGTAAGACTGTTCTTATGTTGCCAATATTCATCGGCATCATTATTCTCATTGCCAGTCAGTGCAAACTCGGCTTGCTTTTCTTTTTTAAGCAACAAAACATTTCATTATCTTGATTTTTTAATTAAAGCAATATATTGTAATTCATTATATAAAGGTTTTCTCTTTTTTATAGATTTCTTTTAAGTGTTGTCCATTATCTATCTGTCTGTCTGTTTGAAACTTCTTTTGAAGTGCTGTATCATCAACATCGATCGGTCTCTCTATTTGTAGCTCTTATTGAAATGCTGTCTGTCTGTCTGTTTGTAGCTCTTATTGAAGTGCTGTCTATCTGTCTGTAGCTCTCTTTGAAATGCTGTTGATCATGTCTGTCTATCTGTCTGTCTGTCTGTTTGTAGCTATAGTTGAAGTCCTATCTATCTGTCTGTTTGTAGCTCTCATTGAAGTGCTGCCTATATGTCTGTTTGTAGCTCTCTTTGAAGTGCTGTCTGTCTGTCTGTTTGTAGCTCTCTTTGAAGTGCTGTCTGTCTGTCTGTTTGTAGCTCTCTTTAAAGCGCTGTCTATCTGTCTGTCTGTCTGTAGCTCTCTTTGAGTGCTGTCTATATGTCTATCTGTCTGTCTGTCTGTTTGTAGCTCTGTTTGAAGTGCTATTTATCTGTCTGTCTGCCTGTTTGTAGCTCTCTTTGAAGTGCTCTCTATCACTGTATTTGGCATTGGGGCCTATCGTGTCTATGAAGTGAGCATCAATAGTTGGGTGGGCCGCTTTGAGTGGGCCTTCTACGTGGGCATTGCGGCCCTCTTTATTGACACCCTCGCTGGCCTGGTCTTCATTCACGCGGGGCGTAAGCTCCTCAAAGAAATGGCTGGCTACAACACCCCCTATCACTCATAAAAATATTTTTAAAAAATTGGATTTTTCTAAACTTTTCTTATAAATAAGACTATTAATCCTGACTGTTAGGATTAGGGTTAAGTTTGGCATTGGTTAAAATTGTTGATACTGACTGATGTTGATTGATATCAATTAGTTTGGTTTAGAATTAGGGTAAGGGTTAAGTTTGGCATTGGTTGAGTGTTGATACCGACTGATGTTGATTGATATCAATTAGTTTGGGTTAGAATTAGGGTAAGGGTTAAGTTTAGGATTGGTTGGCTTATTAATTGACAGGGAGGAAAAATTTGTCGGTTAATGTATTCTGGGTTATTTTGTCGGGGTATCAAAAAATTTGTAACATTGTGTAAAAATCTATTAGTGACATTTGCTGAAATTTTTATTTAAATTTTTTATTATATGGATGGGGGGGTGACGGGGGTAAGGGGGTTGGACACGCTATTTAAAGGGGGCTGATGGTGCCCCTCCGAATTAATTTTTTTTATCATAGAGATTGTGTACTTTTTGATATTGATTATATGTTGAAATATTAATAATGATGATCTGATGATATATAGATTGATTGTTATCAATGAATTTATGCTAAAGGGTGCAGAAAGACAGAGAAATTTGACTTAAATAAAATAATGATTATAATGTAATATAATCTCTGGACAGAATGTAAATTCAAAAACACTACATTTTATTTCTTTATTTAATAATTTTAAATTAAAATGAGAAAAATTAAAATATTTTTTTTATTTAAAAAATCACGATTTCAATCAGAATTTTTGAATCATTAAATAAATAGATAAATGCAAGCAGAATAAAAAGCGATTAAATATATTTATTTAAATATTAGCAAATATTCAGTGATTTCAAAAAATGGTAAATATATGAAAGCCGGCAAGATACTGAGCACGGGGGGGGGGACAAGATATCTAATAGTCCATATAAATGTTTAGACAAAAATGTAGCAAATTAAATTAAGCGTCACTCTAAAGGATGCAGAAAGACTAAATAAAATAAAACTAAATATAGAAAAGTTCCAAAAATATGAAAAACATAACAAAAATGAAAAAATAAATCAAATACTTTTTTTTCCGATAAAATTACCAATTACAGTGGAAATTAATGATTAATTAATTTTCTAAATAGAAAATTACACGCTTAAATATGATTTATATATTTCTTAACGTCACATCAGCACAAATGTGTCTATTTAGTGACGCGCTGCGTATCGGGTACACAGAAGTGATGAGTGAAGGCATCACTCGTATAATAGACTGAAGTAAATAATTTTTAAGCAAATCTACAAAAATGAAAAATCTACGAGATAAATATTTGACAACACGATTATTACAACATTTAATAAATGAAAGCAACCAACACCGCAATAGCTATTAATAGACAGCCAATCAGAACGCTTTAATCACTTTCTACGCATAGCTGTCTATCTGTATGTCTGTCTGTTTGTCTATCTATATGTCTGTCTACCTATTTGTTTGTCTAGTTGTATGCTTGTCTATCTCTTTATCTGTCTGTCTATACGACATATAGCTTTAACAAAACTTGGATATATAAAACTGACCGTCTATATCTGTCTATCAATCTGTCCATTTGTTGTTCTGTCCACCAATGTCTGTCTATCAATCTGTTCCTTTGTTTATCAGCCTGTCTGTTTATGTATCAGTCTGTCTGTCCATTCGTCCACTATCCGTCTACTTTTCTGTTTTTCTCTCGTCCTATCTAACTAATAATCTGTCTGTCTGTCTGTCCAGAGATCTGTCAACTGTCCATTTAGAAATCATTACAACAAAAAAAAATATTCCCCGAAATATTTATAAGCATCTTTACTATGAGGAAAGAAATTTAGGTCAAGTAACTGGGTCAAGATGAAGGTCAAGTAACTAGGTCAGGATGAAGGTCAAGTAACTGGGTCAAAAGATGAAGATCGAACAACTAGGTCAAGGGTAAGATCAAATAACTAGGTCAAGAATAAAATTAAATATTTTAGTTGAAAAGATTTGGCAGGGGTCAGGTTAATACCACATCTAAATTAAAAATATATTTAATCCAATCCCACACCCCCCACTCAAAAACAAGCTTACATCTAAACCCACCCCCCCGCCAACGATCCATCCCCCGCCACTCCGGGCCCTTTAACCCAACCCCCTCTTGACAAAAATATTCAAATTTTCTTACGAACGGATAACTTTTATCGGACAAAAAACATGAACAAGGGAACAAAGAACGAGAAACAAGACGTCTATATTTAAAGTCATGCGCTACAAGCGTTAGGCTGCGGGGGAAAAACCGGGGAAAACATTCGCATCCGTCGTCCGTGGCAACCCGTTTGAATTTGGCAAAAATGTTTGATTCTAAAATCTCATTAGAAATTGCATTAGAGATTTCTCGGCAAATAATTTTCTCCTCCCCAAATCTGCAATAAATCATAAAAGGTAGGAAGCATTCTCTGTACCCCACCCCTACCCCATCACCCTCATTCCCCCAAATTTCCACCCCCCCTTCCCCCATTCCTCTCAATCCGCACCTATGCTCTAAAACTACAAAAAACTTCAACCGGGGGGCCATGAGCCCCCCGTCCTCCAAGGGCAGCCTTGAATTGCCCTGCCGCCTGCGCCGCGTGGCCTCCCCTCTCCCTGGGGGGGCCTCGACCCACCCCAGGAGGGCCAGGTCGCGGCGGGGGGCGCTGAGGGGCCATAGCTATAGGGGGGTGACGGGGCGCCCCTCTATATCGAAACAAAAGAGAGTGCTGAAGATATCGTTGTAGAAATCCGGGTGGGCCTTGATCAGTCTGGTGTTGTCTGGTCCAAAGTTGCATTCAAGTAACACCGGGTGCATAACACGTACACCTAATTAGGTCAGTAATTAATTAATTTATTAGTTAATAAAGTAGTTAGTTAATTAGTTACTACATCAGAGTTCCAATAAGACCGAGTGCATCACACGTCCAACACCTAAGTAGGTCAGTAAAGTTGTGAGTATTTCTGAGTTGATGTGACGTTAAAGTCTGTAAAGTCGTTAGTTATGTTAGTTAATTAAACATCAAACGAACATCAACTAACAAACTAGCTAACCAACAATTCATTAGAAAATAATACTAAATAAAATAGTAAATTTGCAAAAAAAAATAAAAAAAAAAAATTTGCAATTAAATAAATAGATAGCAAATCAGTCAAAAATACAGAGATTCATAGAAGCGTGATGCCTACCTTTATCATTCACGGTCCACTGAAGCATGACGTCCACCCCGTAGATGGCCCGTGACTGCGGGGAGTGGCCCATGCCAGCGGGGGGCGGCTGGACCACGGAGGCAGTGAATAATTCACGGACCACTGCATAAATCTCAGCCTGGACATAAAACGGCCGGGTGGTTAGATGGGTGGATTGTGATAGAAAATAGATGGAAAGTTCAAATCCGGGTGGATTTGGGATAGGTTACTTTCTGCACCCTTTAGCAAGATGATTATCTTAAGGGTTATAATAGTAGTATTTTAACTCTGTCACTTGCTGCACCCTTTAGTAAGATGTTTTAATTAAACAGCTATCACAGCTGCTCAAGTTAATCAAGGCTCAAAAGTCTATTATTATTATCAGTTTATTCATTGATTTGTTTTTAAATAATTACTTTTCAAAATAATTATTATAATTAAATTAAAATTAATCACCAGTATATCAGTCCATTTATTGTCCGGATATTGAATTCCAAACTGCTGAACAAACTCTTCGCAAGAGATCTAAAAATAACCGACCAATTAAATATAATACCATAAAAATGTGCAGTTAATTCAATAATTCAAAATGCCGCCAATCACATCTTGCGTACAGTGAGCTAAATTTAGAATTCTAGAGCTAATTAGAAATTCATTAATACTAAATACGATCTAAAAAGAAAAATTCTAAAATGTCAGCAAATTTCAGCTAGTGCAGATTACACAGGCTATAAATTTATAAAAATTCCAAAATGCTTACACTTTTTAAAGCGACGCCCTTTTTATAATTCATCACAGTGAAATGTTTTTCATAATCGTCCAAATGGTCCAGAGAAAAAACCCTAAAAAAAAAAATAAAAAGCAAAATTAGCATTATGATTAAATTCAATTTCAAATTAATTAAAATCAATTATCTTTTCACTGAATTACAACTTTCTGTGCTGATGTGACATTAATGTACTCACTTATTAGCGACGCGGACGATGAACTTCTGATGGATGACCAATTCAACCGGACAGACGCTAATGACCATAACGATGAAGCGAAGGTCAAACTTAACTTGACCCACGTCATTGCGATAGAATAGGACCGGGTCAGTTATGTACTTACATGCAATCTAAACAGTAGAGATAATATGTCTGTTTATATGCATGCCTGTCTGTCTGCTTGTCTGTCTATATATCTATCTGTCTACATATCTGTCTGTTTACATATCCATCCATCCATCCATCTATCTATCTAACTGTCCATCTATCCATCCATTATTCCATCCATCCATCTATTCTATCATTCTATCTGTCTGTCTCTTTGACTCTGCCTGTCTACCTGTCTCTCTGTCTGTTTATCTGTCCCAATAATGAAAAATGAGAAGACAAATAACGTGAGACAAAATGAGACTAATAAGCAATCACTAACCTTAGGCCCAGTCTCGGTCAGTCTCAGAACACAGTTGAGATCATCCGTTATGAATGTATCCAATCCTCTCGCTAAATTATACGGCTTACATATCCAATAATTATCCAATCCCCTACAAAACAAAAAAACAAACATATTTGCGCTGATGTGACACCATAATTGTGACACCATAATTGCAACAACAAATGCAGCACAATTGCAATTTAAGATTTATTTAATTAGGTCTAGTAACCCCCCCTTCATAAAATTGACTAAACTATACAAATAACTTTACTCATTTGTTACTACTTAACGTCACATCAGCCCAAATCATTAATCAACCTACAATAAATTACCACAAAAATTACATTTTGACAATTTTTATACCTCATAGCGCGATGTTGAAAATACGACACAAACTGCGCTAATTCCGTTCGCAGATTAAAAGTCAACGGGGCCCAGAGGGGGAGGGCCCCCAGAGTGATGTGGTCTATGACCCCTGGTCCCTCCCCGGCCCCTCGGGGGGCAGCACGACGGGCCACGACGGCCAGGAGGTCCTTGACTGTGACAACATTCTCATAGGGGAACTGATTGATGTATTTATTGGGAGTCTGCTCACTGAATGATCTGAATGAATGAATGAGAGAGTGAATGAATAAATAAATGAATGATAAATGATTATAATGAATAAATCTGAATCAATGATTGAATAGTTATATGAATGAATGAATGAATAAATCCAATCAATCAGTCATCAGTCAGTCAATCAGTCACTTAGTCATCCATTCAGTCAGTAAATCAGCCAATCAAATAGTCAATCAATCATTAATTCATTCTGTCAGTCAATTAATCTGTAATTCAATCATTCATACAGTCAGTCAACTAGTCAGTCAACCAATCAATCAATCAACCCTCCACTAATCAATCAATCAATCACTCCACTAATCACTCACTTAAAGTCTCTCAAGTAATGTCTGGTCCATAAGATGTCCGCCTGGTCCGGTCCGTCCACAAACTCAAACCGCGAGTCGGTCAATGACCCGACCACCTGGTCAACATCTGAGAAGACCTTGATTGATCGACCAACTGGCGGACCAGAGGGGAAGGTCATCTCTAAGTTGGGTAGGGTCTCTTGTACAGAGTACTTCTAGCAAACAGACAAAGAGACAGACATCTAGACAGACAGACCGATACAAAGACTTATAGCAAATAGACAGAGACAGATATCTAGACAGAAAGAAATGGGGATATCTACTGAGAGAGACAGAGTGACATCTAGATATTTAAACAGAGAAACAGGAGACATAAAGACAGACAAATAAAGACAGAGACATCTAGACAGTACCGAGTCAAATATCTGAAGGTCTTCCTTAAGGTCATAACTAAGGTGACGCATATCGTCCGGTTGCCATGGCAAGAGCAGCAGTTTCCTTAGCAACGGGTCCGTCCCCGCGCGTCCGCAGAGATAATCACGTGTCACTTCCTCTGTGTGCGCAACCAATCAGTCAAGAGATTAAATATAAAATAAATACCACACAGCGCGCAGCCAATCACAACACAGAGTACATTAATTGAAGGATTAATTTCAAATGTTATATCACAAATTAATTAATTTAAAATTTATAATCAAAAATAAATAAAAGATACTTTATATATTTATAAACTTATAATCTAACCCCCCCCCCAAACAACCCACCCACCCATAACCTAAAAACTAACACCATAAAACTTTAAAACTTAAAAAAATTAAAAACGTTAAAACTGTTACAACAATTAATCCCCCAAAATAAACCAACACTCTTCGTTCACAAAACAGTGCTGATGTGACGTTTGTAAACAACGACTAAACAAATCAATCACTCACCCCCCTCCAGTAGACTACGCAGGGGCCACATAACGGTGAACGTTGTCTGGGTCGGAACGTAACAGAACGGTACAGTAACAACGGTGGAACGTTCCGAATGCTGGATTCTACAACCAAACTCATCCGCTATGTACCAGATGGGAACAGCGGCTTCGGTTCCCTATACAGAATAAAACACTTAACCTCACATCAGCACGATTAGATTATAACTTAACGTCACATCAGCACAGTAAGAATTTGATAATAGCTTAAAGTCACATCAGCACATAAATGGTAAGATTTTATTAAAGATTAATGTCACATCAGCATTATAAGGATACGAGTCGATTAATTGTTAGTTTAGGACAAAAACGCTAGGATTAGAATACTTAAAGTCACATCAGCACAGATTAGCTAGAATTAGATTACTTAAAGCTTAAAGTCACATCAGCACAAAAATGTTTAAAATTTAAATAAATAAATTCTGACCAGTTTAGCAGTGGCAATATTGTACGTCTGATTAAACCTAAAAAAAATATTTATCTTCAGGAAATCTTAAAACACTGACAAACAAACAAACAAACACACAATCAATAATAACAATACACACAGAGACAGACGGACACATAAAGACATAGAAACAGACTAATAGACAAACTGTTGATAATACAAAAAGAAGACAGACAGAGAGACAAGCTGATAAACAGACAGACAGAGAGACAGAGAGATAGGCTGACAAACAGACAGTCAACCAGACAGACAGACCGATATAAATATTGCCTAAGAAGTCTAACAAATATATCAAACTACGACCAAATCTTACTTCCACATTTCCTTTAGAACAACTTCAATTACTTCCTCATTTCCCCTCCCACCCTCTCCCTCTCCGCCCTCTCCATCTCTTTCACCCCCGTCCCCCTCTCCCCCTCCCACATCCATCAGCTTAGCCATTCTAGCCAGGAGGGGGGGATTGTTTTCTAGCTGGGTCCTGACCTGGTCCAACCTATGGGTCCATGCGTGGTCTATCAGGTAAATGCTGCAACACAATGTTTTACATACTGCGTTAAAGGGTGCAGCAAGTCAGCATAAATGTTTCCATGTATCACAGACAAACAATATATAATAATAAATTGCAATTGAATAATTATAATAAACAGCTACTAACTAGTAACAATAATAAATGAAAATAATAAATTCTCACCATATAGCTTAGGATTTTTATTAACATGTAAACAGACAAAGAAGCAAACAAACAAACTAATAAATAACAGACAAACTAACAAACAATAATCTTGTAAACCAAAATTAATTCACTTTATATAAACTTATAAAATAAACATTTTACAACACAACAACACAATATCTGCATTAAAATTCTTCAATCCGACTCACTGCTGGGGGTCCATGTGATCGATCCCCTGAGGGTGGCTGACTATGACCCTCCATGAGGCGGGGGTCGAATCCCCCCCGTCCCCCTCTCCCCCTCCCTCCCCCTCATTGAAATCTTCCGCTTCATCGCCTACATCTATGTCGTCGTACTCAGAGCCTTCCTCTATTAGTTGCATCATGAACCAGTCGCAGGCATCAAACGTCTAGACAGACAGACAGAATAAGACAGACAGGATAACACATACAGACAGACAGGATGGCACATAGAGACAGACAGACAGAGAGGATAAAACAGACAGACAGGATAAGGCAGATAATAAAACAGTAACATTTATCTATCCGTCTGTCTAAACGCACACGCACACGTACACGCAGACAGACTGACATTTACCAATGTGTCTACACAGACAAAGAGGAGCACAAAGAGACGTACAGACACCCAAAGAGACAGACAGACGCAGAAAGAGACATACCTCCAGCTTAATCTTGCTATAGAGCGTCTCCCAGTATCTCTCAGGTACGCCGTTCAGTTCAAGCTGGACTTTATGCAGCGCCACGAACTCTTCCATGTCAGAACACAGACTGGCTGAACGCTTAGACAGCAGGACGACGGGGGACATAAAAAGGACGTCAGATTTATTAGATGATTTCTCTCGCGACACTTTTCAGCCGATTTTTTATTTTTTTTATATTTTTTTATTTCGCAAAAAAATATTTTATTTTTTTGTGAATAAAAAAATCAACAAGACGGTGGTGCCGGGATTTAATTGACATTCTACCTGACGGGGATTCATTTTACCCTACGATTAAATGCGCGAAAAAAATATAGGGCCTGTTGAGGGGGTAGGTGGGGGGGGGGTCTATAGAATTTTTATAGAATTTTTGGAGGGGCTGTCAATTTCGGGGTGCCGCGTTGATTTCGGGTTGCATTGTAACTTTATTTTTAAAAGCGTCTTTGCTGGATGGAGCGCTTTTGTTTTGGAGGATAATGTGTATTTTTGTATTTTTTCAAGTTTGTCTACTGAATCCTAGGCGAGGCGAGTAGGCCAGTTGGCAAGTTTCGTATTGGCAAGTTTTCCAGTCAATAGATTCCTATTTTATTTCATGCACCTCGGAATTGTCAGGTATCTGACAACGTACGGTTGTCAATAATTTTAAAAACAAACTAGATCTTTTTTGGAAGTATGAAGATATATATTTTAATTATAGAGCTGATTGCATTAGTGGTATAAATCTATGATTAGCTATTTTGAG
>JAQIXG010001575.1:0-21303 GCA_034700105.1 Oconnorella tubifera
TACAAATAATAAATCACACAATCTTACAGATACTACCCGCTCAAATATAGAAACATCAGAGCATACTGAAGAATATTATTTCTTAATTAGTATTGCTGTTCCTCCCCAAGGCCTACCCCTTATCTTGCTACTAGCTTATCTAGCTACTAGCTTAGCTAGCTACTAGCTTATCTAGCTACTATCTTGTCCAGCTACTAACTTGTCTAGCTACTAGCTTATCTAGCTACTATCTTGTCTAGCTAAAATCTTTTCTAGACACTAGCCGGAGCTTAAATGGTGCAGGAGCTAGCAGGCGAATGAATCTCATTTCATTGACAATACTCGTGTCGCCATCTGGTGGCAATATATCGAAATTTTGAAGAATTCCAGCCAAGAGTAAAAAGAACTCTTGACGAGCTAACACTTCACCAAGGCACGATCGTTTACCTGTATAAATACATAATCAGCTAAATTATTTCTCAAGTAAACTAGTCAAATTTATAAAGAATAAATAAATTTATCAGGAGTAAACTAATATAATTTTGATATAAGAAAATTTCTTTAAGTGAAATTATTTTAAATAACACTTTACCAATAACGACTAAATACTGATTGATAAATTGCTCAAAATTTGATCACATTTTGTCTTATTTAGAAATATTTGCACTAGTCTTTCAACTAATTTAGAAACAAGTCTGCTGCAAGTCAGTCTTGGTTTATCTGGATACAAGTTTTATTCAATTTAAAAATGTAATCATTGACTGATATATAATAAAACTTGTTTTCGCTTTCAACGAAACAAGTTATTCAATACATGATGAGACTATATTGTGATTTTAGTGTGATAAAAGTCATGTTTAACAAAAAAATTACATTGATGATTATACCAAGTTTCGGGTATGACATTTTTAAAAATTTCATCACTATAAAAGAAATGTAGAACAGTGTAATGTATTATAAATATACCTAGAGAAAATGATATCATCATGTCTCGATTTGTGACTTTTCCATTTTCATCTAAGAATCTATTTGGATCAAATTTTTCTGGCTCTGGCCAAGTCAGAGGATCCATATGAGCTGACCATAAGTTAACCACAATCTAAATAAACAAAATATTAATATTAATAGACTCAATAAACGTCAGATTATCATTAAATTTACTCTAAATCCTTTAAAAAATAAATGATAAAAGGTTTTAAAATCTTGGTTATCCGAAGAACAAAAGTTCCTTACTGTGTGCTTTAAAACAAAATGCAGTGGCAATTGAATAGTTATTTAAAATATAAACCGAAAAATATAGATCATAACTCGCTTTCTGATTCAATATATAAATATATAAATTAAATAAAACAAAAAGGTATCTGCGTCATATCATGTAAACCTGAGCATTACATTCTAACTTTCAGACATTTACATTTGTTATCAAGAAATGTTTGAAGATTATACTGAAATTAATTGCAATTAAATTTTTGTCACGATAGACTAAGGCAACAAATATATGGTATAAAGATAATTACGTACGTACAGTAGTATTCGCTTTAATTTTGAATCCAGCTACTTCTGTATCACACGTTGTTTTGTGGGGAGCAGCAATTGGCGCAGCTGTTCTAGATCTCATTACTTCAAGCATTGTAGCCTCGAGAAAAGGAAGTTTTGGCTTATCATCCAAGGAGGGTAGTCTATCATGAGAAACAACGCTATCAATCTCTGCATGAAGACGATTCTGCACTTCAGGATGATTTCCTATCTGAATTAAAGCCCAAGTCAGTTGAGTGGACGACGTCTCAGTGCCTGCTATCATAATATCTCGTATGATAAAGTTTAATTCCTTTTCATCAAAGGAAATACCAGTTCTTTTAATATATTCCTTTACAAAGTTATCGTCATAATCATTACGCGTTTTGCTTTCTGCTATAATATCTTTGCAAGTTTTCATCATTAATTTTCGAGCTTCGTGTGACTTGTTGAGTTTTCTTTGTAAAAATGGTAGTTTAGCAGCAAGAGGAAAAACATCATATAATGGATTCATGGCATTAGCCATTGCACTTACAGATGATAATATGTCTTTCATTACTAAATCTTCAGCTTCATATCTCTTGCTGCACATTGTGTTAAAAAGAACATTCGCAATAGTTAACTCTAGTTCAGAAGAAGGACACCACGAAATGCCGTCTTTCTTTCGTATATTTTTGATGAGCTGTTGTAATTCTGTTTGTATCCTTACTTCCATAATTCTATTGTCACCTAGACCAAATTGTTTCAGTATTGCCAGACTGTGCAAACGATTCTGCTTCAATCCTTCATTATAATCTTTGAATATTATACCTGCAGAATTACATATTGTTAGAAATCAAATTTCAATAATTGACATCATTTATAGACTAGATCACATTTGCACATATTTACAGATATATAATTAACAGAGAACTTAACTCAGAAGGTTAAGTTCTGAGTTCTTAAATTTATGGTTTTCTACGAATGTTACTTGCAATGTGTAAAGTCTATAATTTTGTAACGTCCAGAACATTTTCAATAAGTGACTCAATGTTTGCTGTATTATTCCCAACATCATGTGATTTGACATAAAACCAGTGGAATTGATAAAAAGAAGAAATTCAGGTCAAAAATCGTCTAACTATTCATGTAGATGCTGTTCTTGCAGGCGCGGCGCCACCATTCTAGATAATTAGTGACATTAATTTTCCAAACACTAAAACACTATGGAGTACCTTGTCCTTATTTTGATAACATTTATTTTCATCCTTTGTATATACGCATTACTGGGGAGACCAAAAGATGCAAACGCCCCACCATTCCTACCTCACTAATGGGGGGTCAAACTGATTTTTGACCCACCAGTTTTAAATTCGTGGCGCCGCGCCTATGTTCTTGGTCATTTTTATATGTAATAATTTCTTAGAAAACGAGATGAAAGGGATGAGAATCGCAATAAGTTAAAAGTGAAAAGTTATTAACATATGAAAAAATTAATAATTAATTAATATTTTAACTATTTAAATGAAACCTGAATATAAAGTATATAATATGGTCTGCTAACCTCTGGCTTCCCTGTTCCAATAATTCCTCTCCACAAATACTTGCCCGCGTCCAGCAAAATCAACAGAGTTTTTAACTAAAGCCTCGCGAATTACTTCATAACCATTCAAAACAACGTTATGCCTGTGATAAAATGATTCAGTTTTATTTACATTAGAGATTGTAAATAGAGTTTAGAATGTACCGATACAGGCCTAATTTGATCTTTTTATATTTTTTCATTGAATAAAATTAGTACAGTGATAATTATAACTATAGCCTCAGTTAAAACTGAACTAAAATCTTAAATAATTAAAATTAACAAGATTAATTAATAATCGAGAATGTTCAAATGATATTTTCTGTTTATTCAAATTTTTCTATGTTAGTTAAAACAACATAACTTACTAACCTAGTTCCGGCATAAAATGCAAAAACGTTTCCGTATTTTTTAGCTTTTTCCGCTAAGCAAATGTGTAGAAGATCTGTGTTAGATAGAAATGGGATCGAACCAATGATGGGTAGAGATGGTAGGCATGGCGGAGCGTTTGCAACTTTTGGTCTCCCCAGTAATACGTATACACAAAGGATGAAAATAAATGTTATCAAAATCAGGACAAGGTACTCCATAGTGTTTTAGTGTTTGGAAAATTAATGTCACTAGTTATCTAGAATTGTACTCTTTTTGGCATTAGTGACGCCTGCAAAATTCATATGATAACTTAATTTTCATATTTACGTTAAGATGATATTTTCACGCACCATGTATATTTTTACACAGCTAATTATGCCACCAAACAGAACTGTTACAGCCAATATAAAAGTCTTTGAAAATAGTAACCGATTCAAAAATAATCTTTACAGCTCACTTGAGACTTAATCAAATATTGCATAATATCTAGATCAACAACAAAAGTTTCAGAACATCGCTGTCAATTTTGTTTATTGTATCGCTGTTTACTTTTGACTTAGTGTCTTACTCTCCTTATTCTTTATACTAACATTCAGCAAAAAATTATTGCTACATAGTCATAGTAATTAAAAATTATCGCTACGATAATACAAAATTATAGTACAAAATTAACTTACAGAGATAACTCAAGAGACTAATCGCGCGTTTGTTTAGCAAATATCATAACAGTTATGCAAAGCTTAAAACTTAATGCACTAATAGATTAACTGAACCGCTGATTATCAACCCTGCTCAGATGAGAGTTATAACCTTGAAGGTCTAGCTCTGTTAACGTTAAACAGTATTTGATAGAATCTAGCTCTCTAGGTTCTAAGTATTATTGACATACTGATATAAAAATTATTAACGCCAAATAAAAGACAAAGTTTAAAAAACTATGAGTATATTGATAGCATGCTTATTAACAGTAGACTTATAATATTGCACTAGAGCAGCGGTTCCCAATCTGTGGGTATCGACCCCAACTGGGGTCGCCTGACAATTTACCAAGGGGTCGCCTGAGACCTTCCGAGAATTATTTTTTTTAATAAAAAACGCGTTTTTGTGCAATGTACATGCAATGTACATTAGATCAATGTACTAGACAGAATTCGTCCTCAATTGGGCGCGCTGTTCTACCAGTTATGCTCTGTTTTATTAAAGTAATAAATAGTAGAATGAGATTCAGTTTTTAATTTTTTAGAATTTTTTTCATCAATTCTGCTACCATTTATATTGCGAATTTTAATATTATACACATACAATTGTAGGAGACCGTTAACGGAATATGGACTTCAGATAGCGTTAAAACAAATATGGTATTAGAATAAACTCCGATTAACATCTATTCTTTACATTTAATTATAATGTAAGTGTATTAAAATCATTAGACGCAATATTACAGATTATAAATGCTAATCATGCTCAATACAGCCTAATATAAAAATAGGAAAATACTCAAAAACCCAACCAATTAAGAACCAAACACCCAGATAAAGTAATACCCAGATGTGATAACACTGTGAATGATACTCTAATTTTGCTTTTGTTGATAACACGAATTGTGGTTCTTTGATAATTACGCAATGTGTTATCCCGACAGTGTTATTATTAAACTTTGAAGGCGTCATCGATCGAAATTGAACGTTTCATTTTAGAAAACATCCAACACTCAAAGAATCAATCTACAGGTATCGCGTCGGCGATTAGACGACACGATACCTATAGAAGGTATCGTGTTTTTGTTGCTCTTTCAACCTGTAATAATTTCTACACCTAGCTAAAATGTATACCTCCTTTATTTCTTAATTCAGATCCTAAAAAAGCTGCAATGGTCGGCAAAGATGTAAAGAAAGTTGCAAAAATAATAAAATAACAAAATCTCAAAGCTTATTAACTCGTGTTAAGATGTTATCATTGATTATATAAATGCAATTAGTTTTAGTTACGAATGCGTTATTTTTAGAAAATGACGCTAACGTAATAAACTAATACAACGAATAAATTCACTGAAAACGGATTACTAAAAGACGGATTATTAATAGTTCTCGATTTCACAGAAACCAATAAAATATTTTAGTCAGTGTTAGTAAATTTTACAGTACGTTATATTATTTATAATCAATCGACATTCGTTAAGGTCATAAATAAAACAGTATTTTCATTTGACGTTATTGTTTTGACAAATTATTAAGCGCGAAGTTACAAAGAGTTTGTTAATAAATAGTTTACAAGTTTATCACAACGATTACTGCGCGCAATTTTCAAGTTTTACTCAGTTTATTAAATTAAACGGTTCATCTTATATCTACAATAGTTATTTATAGAACAATATGAATATAATTCGGTTGAGCTTTCAACTGATTGTCATGAGTCTTCGTGTGTGTATGAAGGTTTGAAGCTCTGTTAAAAGACTTAGAACACAAGGCACAAGTGTATGGTTTAACTGACGTGTGTGTAAGCTTATGACGTGTCAAGTTGCCAGGTTGACGAAATGATCGACCGCACACTGAACACCGGAACGGTTTTTCCCCCGTGTGAATTCTCTAACGGAAAAATAAAACATATCTGATATCAAATATAAAGTAAACAAATGTAAAAACACATTACAAATTATAATCATCAATAAACATTGTTTAATAACTGAGTTTTAAGCTGAGTTTTTATGACTTAATTTATTCAACCGTATAGCTGTTGACATCATTTGATAATTAATGATTTCTTTGTTCAATTTTTACAATGCCATTTTAATAAATAATTTTCTTATTGTTAATGATAGTTAACGAACATTTAAATACATTTTAATATCAGAAAAAGTAACAATTAATATAAATTATTGCTAACAAATATGCTTTAAAATTAATCTCTATTTACAGTACAATGATAAATTATGTAAAATTTTGGTCAGAAATGTATTCATTTCCATTTGAAAGTTATCATCGCTGAAGTATGAATCAGCTAGTTTCCTAATGAAAGTTAAGTGCTTTGATCGTTATATTCAACTGTGAAATCTTGATTCACTGCTTTTATAAGAGCTTCTTAAATAAAGCCCTCGATCCTACTTTCTGAATTCCAATCAACTAACCGTTGAGAAGCCGCTTAACCTTTTAATATGTTAGAGTTGCGACGATCTAAAACTCTACCCCGCAGCCATTTTAAAACACAGAAGAAGCGTGGATTGACGATGATCATTGAAGTTGCAACTTGCACTGATTGTCTCGACGTAAAAGCTTACCGAACCGCTTTGGCGTTTCATGGACCCCTCCCTCCCTATCCCGTCCAGTCAAGTAGTCATTGATGCCCAAATGCGGCGACAAACAGCCGGATAATTAACCAATCTTAACCGAGCGGTAGATAATGACATGTCGAGCAGAAGGATCATCTCACTTATTTGAAAGCGCGAGAATTGGAGTAAATTCAGAAGATAGAGAGAATATTGCAATATGTGATTGATCAAATAGTCGTAGCTTCCCTCTTAGAATAAATCGCTAAATCGAACAATGGGAACAGTTACATTATGAACGTTAAGTCCATTGAGGTATTGTTAAGAAAAACTTGCTTTATTGTAAATGGAGACAATATAATATTATGCGCCGAGTTGTTAATCTCCAAAGCAGCCTATAATATGTAAAACTTTTAGAAAAAAATATTATTAATAAATATAAGAATATTCACGCATGATTGATTGTTTATAAAGAAAATCTTACTATAATTGAATAACTTTTTTACTAAATTTTATTGTAAACGTTTTGTTAATGTTAAAATTACGCGCTGGAGTTTGTTTTAAATCTTACAGGCTTATAAACCTTACTAATGAAAGCGAATACGATATTAGAGTTTAACCACATCGAGTATTAATGTCTAGTTATAAAAGCGTGATGACAATCATAAATTAGATCTTGCATTGATAGATTGAATATTTGTTTTTGAAATTATTGTTGTAGTTTTGTCCATTAGGCTTATCTTCATGCGCAGAAATACTGTATATTTTATAATATATTAAAAGAATACTTTTTTGAAACAATTATAACGCAGTTTAAGAAAAGTTAAATAACTTATATGATAATAATAGTTAACTCTCCGTTTATTAATTGAATTACTAAAATAGAGTCGTTCCATAACACATTTTACTCGAGCATTGACAAATTAATCTGAATTAATTTACATTGATCCATTCAGATGTCGTTGAGATAAATTTGTATCACAGCCTATATCCTAATATGAATTCTGGCCTTCATGGAAACTCTAGACTTACTGCATTTTTAAATAAATAAACTGGGAGATAAGGAGAAAACCATCCTTATTTAAGTAAATTGAATTCTTCGACCCAAAATCGCCGAAGGTTTATACAGGACGGGTTTGGTCGGACACTAAGATTGACAATAAAAGAAGTGATCAAGAGAGATAGTAATATACTATATTTTTTCGATACAAAATCATGATAAAGTGGAGAAAACAGCATAGGGGAGACTGGTACAGACCGCTTTTTTCATATTTTTTTCAAAAATTATTTTCTTGGAAAATATAGGAGATAAAAACAATTTATTATTTTAGTATGATAGTTTAATCATATCTAAACACAAAAGAACTTCAAATATTATTTAAATTTCAAAATTAATATATAAAAAATAAAAATGCCAGACAACCCAGCATTTTTTTATGGTGGTCCATTCAGTGCAATGGGTGGTACTGAATGGAACGCCCCTAGTACTGAATGGACCAGGGTCTATAACTGCAATGATACATAAAACTTGTATTTAAGCAATAGGCTGCAGACATTTAGCTAATACATACTGATATTAGAGACTGATATGGGACTTTTTTATTCTATTCCGCACCTCGGAATTGACAAAATTATCGGAACTGCAACAGGACTCGATGTTAAATATTTCATTTTAGTTTCTTACGCCCTCTAGGATGTTTTTGGAACTGTCAACTACTTTTAAAATGAGTTACAAACACTTGTGAGTGTCTACAGTGGATATGCCATCAGTTGAACTGTCTATAGTTCACTAACTGACTAGTGTAAGCTGATGACTAGACGCTGGGATCAGGACGATCTGTTACATGTAAAAATATTCTGGTCGCCAATCCCTCTTTTTAGCTGTGATCTGTCGATGTTTTACGTGGATGGATGCTCAAAAATCATTGTCTGTTATGCTGTAATTATTTGATTTCAGTCAAACTTAAAAATAATTAACATTGTGGTCATGATAGTACTCAATAGACTGGTCAATTCAGTACCAGGCTTGATGGTCCATTCAGTTCCACTTCAAACTTTTGACTTATATTGTCAATAACTCACAGAAGGCACGACCAATTATTAAATATTTATCATCGTTTGAAAGCTAAAACCTTCCCTATTCAATTACAGTGACTTGTAAAAAGTCATATCTTTAAGTACAAAAAATTAACAAAAAATGGCAGGCAATAAATTTACTTAAAAAAAAGAAAAATACGAAAAAAAAATATTTTTTACGTCGTATAAACACAGGATTTGAAAGTTAAAGGAAAGATAAGCATGAAAGGAAACTGTTCAGTTAAAATTATGATCCTAACTCAACAGGAAGTATTTTTAAAATCAAAGGTCCATTCAGTACCCGGTCCATTCAGTACCAGTCTCTCCTATATTATCTAGAAATCAAATCATTGTGTGACACATATTCATTGCTATTCCATTACTATTGTTATAGTAGCCTACAGATAATTTTTATTTAGCTGCACTTACCCTGTGCGTTACAAGCGTGTTGCTGCGGGAGAAAGAACGATTACAGATATCGCAAGAGTATCTCTTCGGTACAATAGATCTCGTCACAGAATCATAGAATCGAGGTTGCATGGTTGAAAAATGTCTGTTCGTTGATCCTGCGATTATTACACTTGGATGTCGAATAATGCAATCATCGTCAACAGAAGAAATTTCAGTATTTGAGTATGTTGTCGTTTTGTCAATGTTTGCTTCGCTTAGATCTTCTGTCGGCGATTTTGTCACTCTTTCACGAATTAATTCATTGTTTTTGTGTAATTGAAGTCTATCAACATGTGAGATATATGGACTCTGACTTCTCTGACCTTCACTTACATTGTAAATTGTATCTTTATTTTTTTCTTCTAAATTCGATTCAATTATATTATGAGTCTTTTCTGATATATTGTCCAAATAAGGTCTGAATAACACTGGTTTAATTGCAGAAAGTTTATTTTGACTATCATGCGGTTCAGCCAGTTTAGATGTGTCCAGAAAATTGGCTGGAAAATGCGAATTTAATTCTGTGCCATTTGAATCTTTTTGATTATAGTTTGATTTCATTACAATTTCATTTTTCTTTGAAAAATCCGTATTATTTATAATATAGTCCTCAATATTGGCGTTCTGCATACGCTGGTCAAATCTGAATATAGGATGATTTCTAATGTGTGCTTTTTTTTGCTGAGATGGCGACAAATACTCTTTGTTTAGTTTTTGTTGATAATTATTTGAGTATTCTTTAGGAATCGATGACAAATACAACTGATCATGTATGTTGAACGATGGCGCTATGAGATTATTTCTTTTGAATGGATCAAAGACAGGATTTATATCCAAACAACTTACTGAATTATGCAATGATATATCTTGACTGTAATTATTACTAGTGAACATATTATTTAAATTGCTACAGTCAATTACGGGAGTTTCAAAACGATTTTTGTAATTCAATCGATCGCAAATATTCATTGCTGATTTTCTATTTTTTATGATATTGTTAATTGCATAATTATTGAAAATGAAATTGTCATTGTTTTCCAGTTGCCACGTGTTTCGGTGAACTGAATTATGAAAACTTACAGACGAACAGTGTAAATCATAGGCGCGTCTTAAACTATTTTTCTTCTTAATCTCTTTTTTTCTTCTGTGGGTTAAATTAATTGATTTATCTCCAGCTAAATTATCTTCTTCTTGATATCGTCGTCTAATTTGACGGTATCCTTGCACTGAGGATCGCGCTCGAACAATCTCATTAGCTCGAGGGACAAGGATAGAAGTTGACGTGTTGACATCTAGCGGACGACTTATCTCATCTTCTGTCCCATCCATGACGTGTGCGATCCGCGTAAAGGCGCCAAAGTGCGGCACACCGGAAGATCCTTGCTTCGCTGATCCGGTTGCGCAACAAGGCAGACGACCGGTGAATGAGCTGATGTCGCTTGACTGGACAGAGTCTGATAGCAGGCGATGCTTTCTTGTTGCATCGCGTAACATCCTCGCGGCATTCTCTCCCATCTGCTCCTGAATGTACATAGAAGGATCATCCACATCGTCTAAGCTTATAAACTTATCTAAGGGCTGACTTTGAGAGGCCCTAATCGCAAAATTATGCGACGTTGCTGATAGCATTTGAGAGTGATCAACAATACGTTGTTTTGTTTGCAAATTTTCGTAAGCTCTTTTATGTTTACTTTGAGAAAGGAAAGTTTCAGAGGGCGCTGTATCAATGTTGTAATCGCGTGTTGATAATCTTATCGCGTCACTGTCGGAACATTCAGTTTCTAAAACATCAACACAATTGTATGTAATAAATAAATAAATAAATATTGTTCATTATATTTATAAGCCTATCATTACATAGCTTATTATAGCGGCATTGAAACAATATACGATTATTATGATTATTATTGAAGCTATAATAAAAATTGGAGAAAGTTAGCCTATACCTAACCTATACCTATAGGCTTGTTTTTATTATATTTATATCGTTATTTTCAACAAATACCATCAGTTTTTTTGACGTGTTAATTATTTTTTACTGTTTTTCCAGGGAAGAATACAAGTATAAATGCAACAAGGTAATATTGCGAATATTAATTATTAATTTATTTATACAATATTATTCAATATAATCAGAACTTATAGTTGATAAATGTAGATCTACATTTTGGATAATATTAATAGTGGCCTACTACTAAAATTATCGTCAATGTTGTCATTAATTAGTACAGTTTTTCATTTTAATAACTGCATTATTATTATTAACGCTTTAGGCCTATAATAGCATTTCTATAATCGTCAAAAAACAAATATAATAATGAATCCTGTAATTAATTGTTATAATTATTTTGAAATTGTTTTTTCGAGCGTACAAAAATTCAATAAAAAATCAAATTGTATAGAAATATAATTTTATAGCTTTCCTAAAAATTTAAGAATTGATATTTAATAGTAATGCGTATTACTAGGATGTTAAATAATAATAAACTAAATTAATTTAAAATATTTAAGGCTTAATATTTAAAGTAGTCGTCCTCAAAAGATTTCGATACTTATTTAGAACAATTATACTTATCATTCTGTATTGAAATAAATTCTAAATATAATTTTCAATTTCATCTCTCTTTGAAGATAACAAAATTATAAACTGATTTAACAAGTTAAAATTCGCAAACTCGCCTTCTTCGCTTGAAGATACTGATTGAAATTTTTTCTCTCTGTCTGTCATTCCTCTATCACGAATTATGTAGAATTTCGGCATCACGGAAAACTCGACATAATGATAATTTAATAATAAAAAGCTCTTTTCTTATTTTTAATTACACTTTGTCTTTTAATTAATGGACATATTAACTTCAGTTAATTATTTAAAATATATCACATAATTATAATGTAATACGAGAAATGCTTAATATGTTAGTGTGTATACAATAAATGAAACTGTCAGTCATTTAATTCATATAACAGACTCCGCCCTACTTTTTCTCTACGAAATGTGGATCGCTTTCCCATTGTTAGTTAAGCACCTCCCAAGTTCAATCAAATCTCACCCTTTTTCAAGTTAACCACTAAACCGGTAATGAAATATTAGCCGCTCGCTGCAAGAACAAGCTGATTGGACAACAAGAATATAAAGAAAACAATGAGAAGACTGCGATTGAACAGAGCTAGGAAGAATGATATAATGAAATTGTAAACTAGTTTGCAGCAAATCAGCTCGATTATGTAAGAGTGAAGCTTGACAGCCGTTTAGAGCGTGAACGCCAAGGAGGTGGTCCGTCGAATTCATTGATATCAATAACGCGTGTCTATTTACCCAAACAGATAATTGACTCTGGTTGCAACTTGCCAAGGGAATACAGCTGGAAGCATTAAGATGATCTCATCTTAGTTTATTAGTCAATACTTGCATGAAATGCTACTTATTTGAACAATGATAATTGGCGATGTAAATAATGGGATTGAATTTTAATTAGAAATTTGGCTAGCAATTGACTTAATGACATTATTGAAGCGATTATGAAGCAAGAGCTTCATAATCTTACGACTAGGCCTACAGTTTATAAAGTGCAAGAGCTAAGATTTAAGTCTAAAGCAAAAGTCTTATTATGTAATATATTGACCAGCTTAATATATTACATATCGATATGTAAAATTTAGAACAACTATTAACAGTCAAGGGCTAATTTGTTTCTTTTAAATCTGCTCTTATATGAGGCTCATTCATATATGAATAAAAAAAATTGAATGTAGTAAGAAAGTTAAAATGAGTGTATCATTAAAATAAGTCAAACACGTCGATAGTATTGTTATATTTTAATTAAAATCGTAATCAGTGGAAATCATAATTATGTTATCAAGAAATAATCATCTACGCAAGAATTAAATGGAGGCATATAAGAAAAGCTTAATTAAATAGTCATAAAACACAAATTACACGATTTCAACTAATGCATTATTTATACTGTAAATACTTGGTGTCAGAGAATGAATCAAAATAATAAAAAGTCTACTTTATAGAATAATATATAGACAATCAATTAGAAGAAGTGACAGACAACTTGTGTGTAATTTTATATAATTTATGCTGTAAATACCGCTAACGTACAACAAATACTAAGATATATCCATAATGAAGATTATAATGTAATCGATAAGATAAAGATAGATTCAATTAAACACGACTCATCATTAAATCATTGTATTTCATAAATGCAGTTATAATACGACATAAATTATCATAATTTTTAAAACATTTAAATACATAAGCATGATTTTGTAATAAGAAATTGAAAAGATTCTATTGTACACTTATTGTTTTATAGAGATAAATCCATAATTCTTTCACAATGACATCAAACGCAAATTGTAAACATTTCAATTTTCATGCAACTCGAAAATATTTCATACAATAAATTCAATAATCACAAAGCGCAGAAAATTCATGCAATTAATTGAAGATAAAATGAGATTAAAGCTAATAATAGTTACTAGTAATATATACAGGAGACTTCATATTAAAAGCACATCATAACGAAGCTGTATTTGAAAGCTAAATGAGTAGCACAGTGCTAGGTATGATAGCATATTATAATATTATTAAGTTAATATATCAGTGTTTATTATGATCAATCAATTCACATAAAACTCGAAGACAATGTTGGTCATAACTTAGTATAATAGACAAGATAATAATATACACAAAAGTCTTATAGTTACATCGTAAACACTTAAAACCATTAATAGAAATGAAGACTCAAAAATTTCATGCAAGAACTAAAGTTTATATATCTATTAAATATATCTATTCTGCAGCCAAATCTCGTTATTAGTACTAATAAAGATACACACATTTTAAGCACTGTTGCTATTTATTAAATGAATCCATGCATAGTTGTTAAATTAATAAACAGAA
The DNA here is from genome assembly GCA_034700105.1 of Oconnorella tubifera. Taxonomy (NCBI): domain Eukaryota; kingdom Metazoa; phylum Annelida; class Clitellata; order Enchytraeida; family Enchytraeidae; genus Oconnorella; species Oconnorella tubifera. Next base: position 14,131 of record JAQIXG010001575.1, read on the forward strand.
ACTATAAAATAAATTGTGCACTATGATAACTTACTTTAGTGCATTGAATAGCCAGACTGTAAAAATCATAATCAGTAACAAACGGATGAAAAAGAAAAAATAATATTTAAATTCTGGACATAATCATCAATACCAGCTTATATATAATGCATTAATCAATTATTACTAAAGTAATAATTCTGTAAATAGTTATGATAGAATTATAAATCATTCAGCTTAAAACAGAATCAATACAGTTAATGTCTGAAACAAACTTTAATGCCAAAGTAACTTCATCTTAAAAACCAGATGAATAAAAACTTTTTAAAAACTCTTTTTTTCATCGTGTCGTTTTAATATCACAGCAGTAGACTGGGGGGTGGCTAAAATATACTGGCATGTTGATTTGTGCAAATTCAAAATACCATTTTTTGTCTAATATAACGGTATTAATTAATTTATATAATGAAGTAGCAAAGATATACTAGTTGTAGCATTCAATTGTTAATACAACAATCAATCAATGATTCTGCAGCACGTTATTTATTTTGAGAGAATCAAATGTATATTAAATGTATAGAAAATCTCTGAAAAATTCATCACGAAGTTCTCAAAAAAATACTATGTACCTCTACTAATATAGCATGATTTACTAATGATTTTAAAATTAACTTAAAATTTGTCACAATTGAAAACTTAAAGTTAACCAAAATTATCACAATTTGTGATTAAAGTTAAAGCTACCTTCAACTTTTTTACCTTTTTAAATCTTGTCAAATGCCCTACACTCTGTTGAAATAATAGCATATGTGTCAATATTAGAACAACTAACTAAATGCACAGTTTCGCAGAAAAATCCATAACTAAATGCACAGTCACACAGAAGACTTATCTTTCAAATTACAATTCACAATCTTGCGTTTCAGTACTCTGCAAATCATAAACATAATACAAAAAATCAATTAACAAGTTGATAATCATAACTAAAATCTTGCACTAATCTTCACGCGATAAAAAACAACTGAACTTTGAATTTAAAAAGAATATAGAAAAAATATTCCAAAGAGCTCTCGTAGTAATATTCGTACATTATAACCTAACCTTTCATTCTAATCTCTGTCCCAAATAAATAAAATTCAAGCATAACATAAATGAAATAAAGGTCTTTGTTTCTTTTGAGATACCCGCGTAAAAATAAAATAATTAAAATATTAAATGTATCGCTACTCTTAATCAATGTTTGAATGAAGAAAAGAAATTTTAAAATTGATTCAAAAGGTACTAAGCGGCAGCATTAACTGACTAACATAAAATAAAATCACAACTTAACAAATACTCACTGTATTGACATATAAAACTCTTTGGCTCAAATACCCTTGATTTGAAACATGCAAAAGGAAAATTCCATTCTTCAAAATGTTAATTTTATTATTGATCCAGTTTAATCTCAATCAACCAAAAAATAAACAGCGAAGGAAATCTACTAAAAAATCATTTTGCTTCGGAACTAAAAATGTTCATCTCAAACTATAATTGGCCACTTTCACACCAGCTTACAATTGACCAGTTGTCAAAAAATTAAATCGTTTAACTGAGGTAGATTAATTGTCCAACTAAACAAGATAAATTTTTTACAATCTTTAATTTTAAAAGCGCAACTAAGATTACAAACCTAGTTATAGTTGAAAACATTTAACAGAAATCATTCAGAGTTCAAAACTTCAGAAATCAAGAGTTCAAAACTTAACTTTCATATTTTTCAAGTCATAACACTGAAAAACCAATTTACTTACTTAGCTCAACTAGAACTCGAACTTTATTTTATAATTCAACTAGAATTACCAACTTAGCTCAACTGGTAAATATCTTTCACACTTTAGTAGGTTTATAACAACAAAAATTGCATATTAGATATTTTATAATCTAGTAAAAAAGAATTTATATTTTCATACATAAAACTTTTGAATGAAGCTTCATTCAGTTTCTAAATCCCAAAAAAGCATAACAATACAACAAATATTATCCAATGAAAACATAATTAAAAACTTTCAATTATCTAAATATTGGCCAAAGTAAAATCAGTTTACGGTATCAATTACAGTATTACAACATGACCTATTGTTTTGAGTATCAATTAGATTATTTAGCTAATTGCATGATTGAATCAATTGCATGATCTACTTAAATGATTATAAGTCTTAAAAGATTTGATCAGGTCTTGTAAACTAGAATCTTTCTATGGTAGTTAATTACTTATTTACAAACTCAATCAATCCCAATTTGTCAATTCTGATTTATCCTTGACAAACTGCACTGCGATATCGATTACTAAACTTATAAATATAACCAGACATCACACATTCTGAACAATGATTTAGATCTAATCTCAAATCATTCCGTCTACCATAGCATTTAATTGATCAAAGAAAATGTTAAAAATCATTATCTAACTGTGTTCCATATTATTAACATTATTCAATCCCAAATAACTTTACCACCAATACCTCAAGTCAAATGTATCTAATGTAAATCATAATAATAAAATCAAACTGTAACATTTGACATCATATAGAAGATACATATCGAAGAATACTTCAATTTAAATGCAATAATACAATCGACAAAGCATACCACATTATCTAATCACATCATTAATTATCATAAAAATGTCTCCATCAACAGATCACATTCTAAATAATCACTCACATCATTGCAGATACACGTTGACTAATAATGATTACAATATTACTAGTTGATAATAAGTAAAATACACATGCAAGCTAATCTAAGTGTAGAATGATTGATCAATGACAATTTAATAACGACGATCAGCATTATAGAAAGACTTATAAAGGAACTGTTGGGGGCTGATGTTTGGGGCGTACCCAGATGACGTGCAGCTGTTGGCCCCACCCATCAGACGCACCGGTGAACTGACATACGTCGGGGCAGTGCTCTGGATAGACGGAGTTGTGAAGAGCATTCCTCCGGGTGATGTTGACAACATGGGATGGAAGTGCGCAGGAAGGGGATGATTAGCGAAAGATACGTGACGCGGACTTTGATGGGCGGGGGGAGGCAAGCCAGCGATACCACCGGGGGAGTAGGAACCAAACGGTGCACCCAGACCAGAGGCACTCTGATGCAGGAGACCGACTGGACTGTTGGAACATATCTGAGAGAAATAGTCTCTACAAAAACAAAAGATTGCTTTTAAATAGATCGTTTTGTCAGATTTAGGAAGTACAACTGATAGCATTAGAGCATTAGGAGGTTGAACTTAATTATTCGATCATTCACTTTAATAAAGAAACAGCGTTAGTTAACATTATATAAAATACAACGAATCGAATGAGTTCAAATAATATATTACACCTTTAAATACTTTTAAATAATTCAGCTATCAACAGAAAAATTCAGTATGTCAATTGACATATTACAAAACGCACTATAACAATAATAGAAATATAAAATTGCTATAAAATAAATTAAATAATAATTTCATAAGAAAGTATTTATCTATTAAAAAAAATCTACAAAATCTAAAATAGAACATATTATCGAATATAACATTCCAGCATACCTGACTGCATTCTGCTCGCGTCCATTACCGCGATAAAACAAATCAATCCCGTGTCTTGTCGGTGTTGGTCTACGTCTATCACTCTCCCCCCCCACCATCACGCCCTTCCCACCCTCCTGCCTCACCCTCTTACCCCACTCCTCCGCCCCACCCTCCTCCCTCCCATCACTACCAGGACGATGCGCCCCACCGCGATGATACCCCTGTTGTCCGTGCTTCTTTCTGGAATGCTCTTCAGAAACGAATGCCACCGGTTTACCGTGATCCGCTGATGACTGAACAGTCGAGAGATGACGGTCAATATGACGATGTTTCCACTTGCGAATGGTGTCCTTGCTCCCAGATTCAGCGCACTTCACCTCTGATGACATCTTGTCTGGGTCAGCAATCACTGGCTTACCGTAGACAGAGTCACATGTGGATGATACTGGTTCGTTTTTAACAGGAGTGGATTTCTTGACGCCGTTGTTCTCGGGACTTTCAGAGATGGTCTGACATCGTGTCTCATCAGTGTCAGAGGAGTGAGCAACACGACTGTTGGGTGGCGCGTGATGTCTAGTGTCAGTGCGAGTTGATGCTGGCACGCTGCCATGATGATAATATACACAGTATGAAAGCAAGGAAGATTATTACTAACAAAGGTATAAATATATTCCACAATAATTATTCAGTTAGACACTGATCAGAAAATTTTACTAACTGATCAAACTTATTAAGATACACTCAACTTACTACAATTTCTATTTTTTACTTGTTACTTAACTATACATTTGCACAACTAATTGCTATTTAATGACAGATAATAATTTAATTATATAAACACAACCATACAAGATAATTTTACCTTAAATATAACTGTTATAATCTGGATAATCCAGTGGATATGCAAAAACCAAATAAACCTACTAATTCCTTTGTCAATAATTATTCCAAAATTGTACAAAAATGCAATAGTATATAAACTGTTACTTAAAACATTCATTATATAAATTATACTTTCTCTAAATTCTAATTTGAAATTATCTATATTCCTATTCGAAACTAAATTCTATTATAACCTACTTGTCATTACTGGCGTCGTCCTCTCCATCAGAAATAACAATAATGCTATGACTCGATGAACTGCACCCGCTATCTACGGCAATAACGCCGCTATCTTGTATCAGATCTCTAGCCGACCCCGCAGCCGCTTCAACCTTTGACCTCCTAGCCATCCTGCCGTAGTCCATCTTGCGAGGACTGCCGCCGGTTGTGGTCTTGATCCGCTTCTTTAACGGTGATCTAGCGCTGTCTAACTTATAGTCCAATCTGAGATAAAATGAAATAATAACGGCAATAAAAAATAGTTGAATCAAGTTATAATATAATCAGCAGCATGATTTCTAGTCGATTTAGTTAGTCGATTTAGATTTCTAGTCTAGTTCACATTACACATTCTGCACACTCAGTTAACAAACTGTTTCTAAATGAGGACAGATGTGTGCTGTTGTAACATAAATCAATAAAAAACAAGATAAACACAAAAAAACAAAAGATAAATATATAAAAAGAAAGATATAAAGCAACATTATGACTCAAAACAAAATCTGTATTTATAACATGTGAAGAGAAAGTCTCTGATTAAAAAACTCACAACAACAATAATAACAATAGATTTGAGTATCAAAAAAGAATCATCTTTTACTATAAAGAGAAGTCATCATTATTACCTTCTTCCATTACTCAAATGATGAGACGACGGTCCCAGCATCAGCTCTGGATGTAGAATGTTCCAAGGTTGACTCAGCTGTCCAGCACCAGGCTGAGTAATCAATGAATTCTGCTGAGGATGTCTGTCCATCAGACGTGTATATAAAGGATCACGCGCATCCTAAAGACACATAAAAATCTCATCTAAAATATATAAAATAAATAAAATGTATAAAAACACACAATTTAAATCATTCCTGTACAAAACAAAATATAAATATCATTAATTTTAATATGATTTTACATTCATTTCTTATACTTAATCAGTCTTATAATCATCTTAAACCAGAATCTAAAATTACTTTTTTACATAATCTGTCTGAAATCTAAAAATAAAAAAGCACCGACTAACCAAAGGAAGAGACCCCAAAGCAGAGTCTATGTTATCCAATACGAGTGACTGATGCCAGTTATCCGGTAGACGATGCGTCATGTCACTCATGAGTTGATGTTGTAGAGACGACTGAGGAGCAATGCCTGACAGTGTTTGCCAGGAGGGAACTATCACCTGACGCTGGCCAGACCAAGAGGTCAAACCATTCTGATTTAAATAAAGCAATGCACGTCTCAAAAATGATGATAAACTGTCAAGTATAAAGTCCTTTAAAGGTTGTAAAAATAAACTCGGAAACTCTTAAACATGAGTTTCATAAACATGAGTTTTATTACATTATATATTTAATTATTATGCATTAAACCTTATATTTATCTAATTTTTCTCCGTTTTGTTGTATAAATATTGCAAACATCAAATAAACCCATTTAGTTGAAGAATTCACAGTTAATATATAAGAAGACAACTTAACTTACGGTAACAAACATTTGTCCATTTTGTTCAATCATAGAAACTGGTACAAACTGAGCAGCCGAAACTTGCTGCAAATAACATACGATAACTCAACATTCAATCAACCGTAAATTAAAATAATAAATATCTTTAAATATATTGCTATTACAAATTAATAGTTTAATCCAGTAATAAAAGAGATCATCTCAGTGGTGAACTGATTATAGTGTCAGACTCGGAATCAAGGACACCGGGTTTGACTTTCCGTGTGACTGTATTTAATGAACTTGCGTTCGTTTTAGAAGAATGTTAAATTGAGAAACTTTATAACTGATAAGATTAACCAAAGGCAATCCATGCATTAAGAGACATTTTTACTATTAAATAAATCTGTCATCAAACAATGAAAGTATCCTGATCTAATTCAACTGATTTACAGATAGAATAACATTATAAAAACTCTTCATCAAAACTAACGAGTACTATTTAAAAATTGACTTATTTTTATTTTTCTTGTATCATCTTTGCTAACTCTCATTTGATGAAATACAACATATATATTAAACACAACTGTACTTCCAAAATTAGCTAATATAAGTAATATTCGTAATGGCAAAAATTATTTAAAATCTGAATATAAAATGCAATAAATAATTGAAAGCTAACCGGTGCAATAAGTTGAAGAGTTTGTGGAGGACGAGCGACCATAGGTACTACATTGTCCAGTCTTACGGAATAAGTTGGATTACTAGGGGAAGATAAATCTACAACAATCAGATAAACGAAATTGCTTTAAAATATGAAAGTTATAACTATTTGATTGAAATTATTTAATACTTATCCTTATTTACTTATGTCTTGAAATAATATATGGTGCACATTATATCTTCAATATAATTCATTACTATTCTTTCTGTTTATTACAATTTTTATAAATACAAAAAGTTTTACATTGTAAGGGCAATAAATCATATATCATATATTATCAGGGATATAAACATATATCATATATTATCAGGGATATAAACATATATCATATATTATCAGGGATATAAACATATATCATATATTATCA
>JAQIXG010001576.1:0-21301 GCA_034700105.1 Oconnorella tubifera
TGTACTTGATTTGCATTTCGGTACTTGATTGATTGTGATTCTTGTTTTACTTATTGCACATAATTCACTTTGTCTAGCTGTGCACTTCTCCTAATTATGTTTCGTTTTTATTTATATTTATGTTGTCTGCCTACGGGTCGCATAAAATATTTATATATTAAATTAATTATTTATTAATTTATTTGGTTCTTTTATTAAATCAACAACAAAAACTAACAGACTACTTGCAAGGTATTTCAATAACACACGTATGCACATATATGCAATAGTATGTTTCTGTATTTTTAAATAGTTTTTTAAATGACACCTTTTTAACGTACACATTTTTCACATATAGCTTACGAATTTCTGATTCTGCATTTATTCTGACTTTATTAATTCAAATGAAAAAATTCAAACTGTCAAAAATCATTACTGGCTATTAATATAATCAAATTAAGATGTGATTAATGTTTATTCAGTTTCAAAAGCTAGTAGAATTTATAACGAAACATTTCGATAGAACTTAATAACAACTTTAGTATACTTTTTAACTATACACTGCACATATCAAGCATCCATTAAAGGTTAAAAATGCCCGACATAATTAATCAATTTCGATTATAATAATTATTAATTCTTATGATTATGATTGTATTTGTTTAGGTAAATTATAAGTTTAATGCTGGGATTACTAAATTATCAGAAAGGTTTGCAGATTTGTTCATAACAGATTTGTCGGGTATCAATATTTTACAGAGTACTTTTTTTAGAAATGAGCATTACTTATACACCCAGGCATTTCCTAGCATTTGAATTTTTGCTTACATGCGAGTATTTTTCGACAATCTCCTAAAATTGAAATCATCATTGTTTTGCTAGTAGTCTGCGTTTTCCGAAATTTCATAATAATGTTCCGATTATTCTGAAGGAATACGTATTAAGTTTAAAGATAGAAATTAAGAATATAATGCAATAAAATAGTCTATTAACCTATTAAAGCTGTACAGTAACTGTTCAGCATCAAATACAATATAGCCTATATAGGTAAACAAAGACAGAACATATATAACAGAATATTTATTTATTATCGTGTAACATAGTCAGTATAAGAATAGTTTACACGCTGTTGACAATTAATAATCGTAATATTTTTGTATCATCACCAACAGTTTCAGAAATAATTTACAGGTATTTTATCGTACGTTCATTTATAAATAATAAATTGTTATCAATAACTTTAAGCGAATTTTCATAATTAATCTTTAATGCTTTCTTAATAAAGAATAATAAGTCTTATTATACCAAATAAGCTCTCAGAATCACGTGACGTATACAAATGTTACCACTCTCATTTCGATTTGATACTGAAATAATAACATTCTCTCTCTTTCTCAGCAACAAATCTGAGGCTCGTCATTGGTCACGTGATCAGAATGTAGTGACGGCTTAGGTCTTTTCCTTATATTTATGAATTTCTAATCTATTGCCAAAACTAATGGTTATATTTAGATAACGACTTAAAGATTGGACTAGACAGATCATTCCGAATTTATTTACGCGATAAGATAGCTAATTTAGATCAATCGCTAGGGATGTGAAAGTTTAGTTTCAAATTAAAAATAAATAAAAAGACTTAATTGAGTCCGTATTTCGTTTTCAGAAGTAATATTGAATTAAATAGAATTTATCGAATAGTATTAATATAATAGTATATATGAGTTAATAGTATATATAATATATATTAACTGATATATTGAATTTCAACTACAATCCAAATGGGTCATTTCTTTAAATTTAATGAAATTCTTCTTTACCTGCACAACTAGCAAAAATTAAATTTATAGTAACAACTTTTTTCATAACGTTACAAATTTATCAGCATTTTAGGAATAACCTTCCTCCTTCCCCTCCGTCCTTGCTTAGTTCTCCTTTTCTTTTCTTTCTTTCAAGATATCGATTATCATTGACGGATGTCGTATTATTTGTACTCGAAAGATAGAGTTGTGCCGGGAAAACAGGCAGGGGCTAAATTATAACATTTCAACCATGGGGGGGGGGGTATGAATAGTTATTAGTTAGTAACTAAAGTTATTATTTTCAAGATAAACATTGAAAATCTAATTTTTAGTATCTTTATCTAAAAGTCTTAAGTTTGAATTGTTATTTCAAGATTAAACTCTGTTAAATTCTTATACCATTATCTATGAAAACATACATTTTGAGTCTCAAATAAAGAAAATTAAAAAATATTTTATTGTACATTTTTATCAAAATAATATCTTCGAATTCTTGAGTTTGTATTTTACAAACCAAAAAAGAATTCTTCTTTTGTCTTTATTACGATAAGAATATAAATAATTGTATTTTATACTTTATTGAAATTTAATAGAAACGTACCAAGTTTCATGAAATATCAGTTGATATTGCTGCTGTTACGTTCACCCCCCTCCGTCGTGTCTCGCAATTTGAAACCAGTAACAACGGAGTGAGATAAAAAGGAGACATTTCGTTATGGCTTAGTGGTGGTCAGTAAATAGACTTTCTTGTGTCTAGTTAATGCAATCAATGTTACTGAGGTCGTGTGCTCTGTATCGAAGCTCTACTTGATACTCTGTGAGTGAGATTGAGAGAAGCAATGACTAGCAGATTCTACGAGAATTACTGCTGTAAAGCGGTCGTTTTGAAATACTAGGAGAGAAAGAGAGAGAGAGAGAGAGAGAGAGAGAAAGAGAGAGAGAGGGAGAGAGAGAGATAGAGAAAGCGAGAGCGAGAGAGCGAGAGCGAGAGCGAGAGCGAGAGAGAGAGAGAGAGAGAGAGAGAGAGAGCGAGAGCGAGAGCAAGAGAGAAGAGTTAGAGAGAGAATGAAAGAGAGAGTGAAGAAAAATGGACAGACAGAAAGAAAAATAAAAAGATATATCAAAAACAAAGAACGTAAAAAAAGAAAGCAGAGGATAACTAGTGAAAGAGAAAACGAGAGTACAGAACGAAGTGAACGTGAGATAGAGAAAGCAAAAACATAGAGAATGAAAAAAGAGTGGAAATTATTCTTATGAAAAATTCTCGGAATATGGAATAACAACAATCTTAATAACTTTCTGAATGCTAATATTAAAAAATTAAGTGAAATTAAAATGAATGTAATGAATGAAAAATAGCGAAATGTAAAGAAAATTAAATTGAAACTGAAATGTTTGCTTAACTTAAAAAAAATATGGGGACACATTTAAGGCATAATACAAAGAGATCGATAGAAATTGAATGCTGTGTGCAAAAACTTTTATGCTGTTGTACTATAACTTGTATAACTATTTAAATAATTATTTGTAGTAAATTTGTTTGAGTTAAAATATATAATCTAAAGAAACATAGCGAAGGTTCTAGACTCCAGTTGACTAACATTGTTAAAAGTTACTTCTAATGAAGAAATTTTTTTAGATATGCAATCTTTAATGATTATAATAAAAGAATTGAAACAAGCGAAACAATGAGAACGTACTCAAAAAACGCAATAATCTGACGTACAATTGTACTTAGAATTTGCCAAATTTATTTATCCGACGTAGTATTATCACATTTATTAAATTTGACTAATATCTCTTAATTTAGAGTCCTACAATCACCTCGGTTTCATACAAAAATAAAATAATGACCTGTTTGAATCTTGAATCCCCGTCTTCCCCAGTCTTCATTTGTTGGCTCAAATAGAATCTCCAATAACGACTTTCGACTATTAATTTAAAGCAAAATTATTGTACTATTTTTCAAACTGAATTTTGCGAATAAAGATTGCATTGAATTTGCTTTGAATCAACGTCTCATTACGATGTATATATCATTTTATTAACAATGATAATAATAATCGTGAGATTGTTATAAAGCATCGACTCTCTCCAGCTTTATTAGGATGTCTTTTTATTTCCCATAAGATCATTAAGCTAATCGACCAGAGAAAGAGTCGGTCGTGATGATAATATTATAAAAACTGCATAGAAAATATTTACAATCATGTTCATCTTTTCTATTAAATCATAGGCAAAAAATGTCCTTGTCATATTTTTGTAATACTAACAGTTACAATTTACCTGTTTTAGCGATTAAATTGTGTTGCTTGTAATTGGACGGCAATTTGTGACGTAAATTGTTGAATAAATATAAAATGACGGCGTATTTTTTATAATTAAGTGCTTCCGGTTATTAGCTGATGGCATGTTTTGACTTCATTGCTGTTGGCATATTAACATATAGCATGACAAGATATCATAAAAGTGACCGCTAAATCATTTAGCATTTCTGTTGAAGCTTGTCGTTGCGGTATTATGAAAGAACACGTACTAAATAATAAATACAGAAACCTTCCGAAATTGGTAGAATAATAAAAGTATAAATCTTTAATTCTCGCGTAGACAGTTTTGCAAATAAAAGTAACTATGTAGGAGGCAAGTAAATATAGCTGACTAGCAATAATTGAGTCACTTAGGAGAGATTTATCACTTTCTATTTTAGACTGTACAAATTACTATATATAGCAAAAGAAATTATTGATATACCGTGTGTTTTTCAAGCAATAGTTAACTTTTTTCATTTAACTCGTTACGGCAGTCAAAGTCAATATTATTTTTTGTATCTACATGTATGTAAAATGAGTTATTAATAAAATCAGACAAGCAGTGTAACAAAATAAACTTGTTTGAATGAGAATAATAGTTGTATTATTAGTCAGAAAGCTGAATATTCATAAATATATGGTTACTACGTACCTATTGTTCAAAGAAATGAGTACAAAAGAAAAAAGTACTAATTTCCACAAATTTCGTCGAAGGTCTTTGCAGATATTTTTCGCATTAAATAAGAGATTTTAACATCGATAGACGATTCAAATTTTAATAGCATTACTAAAGTAAAAATTGTATTTATTTAAATGCTTTTATTATTTAATTCTGAGCTTTGTTTTTTATAAAGAAGGATGTATTGTTAAGTACGAGAATTATTCGATTCTTTGTTTCATCAATGGTATATTCATGTATCTCTTTCTCGATGAATAATATATGGCAAGAGCACTTCAATAGCATTAATGATCTCCTTTCTTGTTTATGATTTAATAATGATACTGTGCAAACAAAATAAAGACTTTGAAAATGTCCCTGATATATTGCATCGCGAATATAGGTTAATGAGTCAATTAAATGCTAATTTAAATAGTAAAATTATGCAGCCAAATGAGCAATATTGTACAATATATTGAAGAGTTTTTATTAAATAATAATTTAACTAATTTTAATAACTTTAACTTGTGATTCACATTATTTGTTAACCAGAAAGGTAGTGCTATAATATAATTAATTAGAATTATAAGAATGATTAAATAAAAAAAACTTAATTTCGATAAACAAAAGAATTTATAATAAGATTGCAGACGATATTGCATTATTATTCGAGTGTGTAAGTGGTTCTGACAAGAGATATCTCAGTATGACTGGATGTCTTGTCAATCTACTATCAGTATTTGTTGCACAAGAATAAGAAAGAAATGTTTCGGAGTCTCATTTAAAAGTGACAGTGACAGTGTTGACTGACTTACTCAGTGACTGACTGACTGTCTGATTGTCTGACTGACTGACTGACCGACTGATTGATTGACCAACCGAGCAACCGACAGACCCATTGACCAACCGACCGATCGACGGACCGACCGATCGACCGACCGACCGACAAGTTGTATGACAGACCAACAGATCTACCAAACTACCATTGACCCACCGACCGATCGACCGACCGATCGACGGACCGACCGATCGACCGACCGACAGACCGACAAATTGTATGACTGACCAACAGATCTACCAATCTACCTACTGATCGACCGATCAACTGGATAACTAAATGTTGCGATCACATTTTCACATTAGCCTAGTAACACTACCGGTATTTTTACTGCTAATCTACTTTGAAAATTTTGCACATCAAATATTATACAGTATTCATGATAAATTTAACCCGTTCACTTGTACTGTCACCCGAGCGCCATCTTCTGATTGATTGCATCTAGACATTACAAGAAGAGTGAGAAATACAAAACCAGGAATAAATGTCAAAAATGTAAATTTAGATAAAATTCAAAAACGAGATTACTTCGAATCTGCTGTCAAAATCGTATCAATAACCTTTGTCCTAGAATAGTGTATCATGATCACATGGATACCGTGACCGATAAGTGTTTTAAGAGATTTGACATTATAATGAAAATTCGAAATTGGCCTGTTGATACTGGTGTTTCATTGATGTGCAGGTAACTATTTATAAGTATATATTTCTTAAATTAAAGTGTCAATATACTGGAGTAAATTGCTATTGTTTAAATTATTGCAAAATTACAAATTATTACAAAATTACAATGTAATTAGACTCGAATTGCATTATGTACTCTAAGCTATAATCTTCACTGTAGCCTACAGTTTTTGTGTCTGAAAATATTCCTTTGAGTCATAAAATATAATCAACAATAAAGGATTACTTATTTATAAATCTATTTCAATGCTCTTCTTAAAAGTCATCTCTTGTCTTCTCGAATTTCACATATTTTCACTAATTCTCAAATGGCTGAAAGTTAATAATTTCGTCTCGGCGGTCTCACGGTTGTGTAGATGAATCAGAAATCAATAAGAAAGCTGCTCGACAAAATCTTGTTTGAACTCGACAACCCAAGTCATCTGATCTAAGCGCAATTACCAGCTGCGACTGAGACAATTCAGTCAGGCGCGCTGTCTATGAAGACAGCGCGCTTCATTCTAGATCATCAGTTCGTGTGAATTCAGCGTGTGTCAACGAGAGGGGGGAGGGGTGGGAGGGGGGGGATAAAAATTACACGATAGCGGAAGTAGAAAAAATTGGGGAGCGAAATCTTAACTGAATTTTCTACTTGATAAATAAGAAATTTCATGTGATTTTTAGCAGATTACGGTTTTATTTTAATCATCTGTTACTAAATGATAATGCGCATAAGCTCTTGCGTTAAGTAATAATGTAAAAAATCTACTTTAGGTTTTCATTTAAAATAAGATTTTTGATCCTATCGCTTATCCCCCAATCTCCACCAGCTAATCTGAACAGAGCGCCACACTCCGGGACACATAGGGTACGGGGGAGGGGGTGAGACAGAATAATAAAATGGAGCGGGAGACGAAGGAAGAAGGCGCAATACGTATAAAAATGAAATAAAATGAAAGAGAACACCGCCTGAAGAAAAGAATGTAAATAAGAATGATAATACCTATACAGGATGCAGGAAATTGAGTTCTATATCGTATAAATCAAAACAGTAAAAACTGGAAAAACTATAGGTGTGAGAAGTGAAAACTCTACGAGAATTGTATGAACAAGTAAATCAAATATCGAACGTATACACATTTATGTGTATTTTGTTATTTTCGTTACATCGTGTTTGATTTTATGTACAGTATATATGAAATCTGATGTCTTTAAGAAACGTGTTCCCATAAAACATGTAGTAAGATCTTAATAGATATAATGATTGCTGATTTTCGATCATTGGTCATACATCAACTTACGTGACAAACGCACAAATACTAAAGTTGGAACATTTTATTGCAAATGGGAAAATCTAATCAGAAGAACGGAAAACGCCAGAGCCACAAAACAGGAATTTAGAATTACAATTCACCAAATCATAAAAATTTAAAGAACAAAATTCATTAACCAAAATTGTCGACACTTTTAACGAATTTTTTCGTTTCTGAGATTTTTTTTCTATATGTAAAGTTTCATCTTGAACTTTAACAATGAAAAAATTACTATTGGCCTTTGCAATCACTCAAGATCATGATTTTTAGTGGCTGTCGCTTTAATTTCGAAAGCTACAGTAACTGCGGGGATATTTTGGCAGAACACGATATTTCGTATATGAACATTTTGGCTGTAAACATGTTGACACTCTAAACACAAAGATAAACTGTACTTGTATAAAACAAAAAAGAGTTTCTTGTTCAATACCATTACGTTTTTTAGTATTTAATTTTATCACCAAACTTCTAACTATAATAAATGCGGACTATAGTTTCGTACATGGATAATTCAATATGGTAAGGTAGTTAATAATAAACAAGTCATATTTTTCTACTTTCGAATTTCAGAAAATATGAAATTTCTACATTTCGATAAGAATTTCTAAATGTCAAATATTAAGTCTTTCTTTAATCGAAACACTTAATTGCAACTAAAATGATAGATTTGTAATATATCTGATGTTCATATTTTAATATCTAAATTTACTTCAGTGTACCGTTCGGAAAGGCACAAAACAAATTAAAAAACGACTAAAAACAATAATTAGGCAATTAAAAGACAAAAAACAAGAAACACTATTAAAACTATATCATCACTGACTCGCTTTCAATGACTTTGGTTTTAAGCAAGTAGTCCAATTTGTCACGTCGTCTTTAGGGAACGTTAACGTGACTGTCACTGAACGAGACGTGAGAGTCGACGTAATTCTGTCGAGTCACGATCAGTGATATTTGCGGCGACAGATCAGCGCGACGTTGTTCTCTTGATTTCGTGAAGATATCGCGGTGGTCTGATCCATGTTAGGGAATCTTAACAGATTGCTCTTTTAGAGTAATGTTAACTAAGCTATGTGCATTTATCTATTATTGAAAATATGATTGTTAGAAAATATTGCTTTAATTAGATTTTTAGCAGAGAAATCAAAATGTACGAATATTGATAATTGAATATTCTAAACATTTTTGTAACAAAATATGCCATGAAATTATTATTAATCTAAAAAAGCGAATTTACATCTTATTACTTGTTCTAAGGTATCTTCTGCTGATAAAAATATCGCATTCCTGACTTAAATGCTTCTAGAAAATCAGATAACGAGAGATAATTAAGGGTTACGCCTTGCTATTTCTAAATCTGTGACGTATACATGACATCACGCGTAAATATGACTCAAACTTAATCGAACTGTACACTAATCGATAAGAGATAATCGATAATCTTTAACTGGTAGATATCTTCGAGCGTTTCGTAAACGAGGCATTTGTCCGCTTGTCGAGCATGCGTCTTCATCGATTCACTGAGTTGCTTTAGGCCGGTCACTGTTTGCTGACCGGTTTACTTATGAGAGGCAAAACCGCACGCGGTTTAGTTTAAACACCAGTCATTTTTACCAAAAAAAATAATCATGTAATAATATGCTTTCAACTGTGTGCATGAGTTTATTTATGTAAAGAACAATATACAAGTCACTTTGAGCACTGAAATGAACAATTTACCTTATTACAGGGCAAATAGCATATATGGGCAAATTTAAAACAAAATTTTTTATCGCTCTGTTTATCATAAGATTCAAATTTGATTTAGAGTAAATGCATTGGATTAGAATAAGATGAATTTCTAAATTTTATTATAATATTTATTGCTCAATCATCGGTATTAATTATCTAAAATCAACTTTGCGCGGAGTCAATGTATGATACACATTTACGCTTCTCAATATGTTATGGAGCTAAGCTGCATGCGTAAATGTCGACGACTGGTTTTTCCCTCAGGGTAATCCCCAAACTCTTCCGACGCGATGTGCTTGTTGAGAATCGACGTGCTTAAATCTTTGGAGAGCTTCCTCTGATCGCTGTCCAACGACGTCGAGGTCCTTGCTTAGAGTACACACACGGACGCACGCACGAACTTTTAATTAATTAAACTACTGGAAATAGTGTCCCACTTTGCACGGATAGAGAGAGTAAGAGAGAGAGAGAGAGAGAGAAAGAGAGAGAGAGAGAGAGAGAGAGATAGAAAAAAAATACGGAAAGGTATGCAGTGGAGAGATTGATAGACAATAGATTATAACTGATATAGGAAGATATTACAGAAGAAAAACACATGTGCTATTAATTAGTAACAACTTAGGACAATTTAAAGAAATAATAAAATATATAAAATTCATTAGCTTTATTCTTAGAATGTAATTCCATAGCAATCGCTTCTGTCGAGTTAAATGCTAAATATAGAAGTAATCCAATGCAATTACTAGTCATTAAGTCACCTGCCAATTGACGACAGAATCTTGTTCAACGAGATTCATCTCTTTTTGACATTAAAAAACTATTTTCTCTGTTCTATATTTAGATAATTAAAACAGCGGGTGATTTTCTTAAGACGTCATTTTTATGCTGTATAACATTAACCGCAAATAATGCAAAAGTGATGTAAAGAAATAATGCAATATAATAACTAATATAATAATATTGTAAATCTATAAATA
Source organism: Oconnorella tubifera (assembly GCA_034700105.1). Taxonomy (NCBI): domain Eukaryota; kingdom Metazoa; phylum Annelida; class Clitellata; order Enchytraeida; family Enchytraeidae; genus Oconnorella; species Oconnorella tubifera. The sequence goes on from JAQIXG010001576.1 coordinate 10,268, forward strand.
CGACCATTTGGGTATTTTGGCTGAATTATTTAATCATGTTATTACACCTTTGTTAAAATCTTACTGACCTTTCGTAAGCTGACAATTCGTCTACAACTAATTTCTCGTAATGTACCTGAAAATAGGTGTACCATTAATCTAACCCGAAAATAACTAAATTATTGCAACTAAAGGTTTGCGAATTGCTGCGACACAACTTCAACATAAGTATTTTTTAAGGTTTTAGACCCGTGCATTTTAGAGTGTACAAGTCGTAAACCATTTAGTCAATTATGCAGACAGGATATTAACGAGAAAGTTGTGAGATAAACGCGATGGAATAATTAATGAAAGAGATAAACTGAAGACTCTTGTATTAATAGGGGTCAGGAATAACAAAAAATACATGCGATAATACTGACATGAAATGCTAAAGTAAATTTAATCAATAAAAACGAATAATTCTTACAATTTTAATGCTTAGAAGTAAATAAATCCGGTCGGATATTTCAACAAATATAAAGTACAAATGCGACAAAAGCATAAACGTTTATGATTTCATTCGTTATTAATTTGGATGCAATTATTTACGATTAATTATTAATTACATTAATATTAGTTTCGCATAGTGATTAGTCTTTACAATATGTGATATGCCGAATGCGTGTATCATATTCTTTAAAATTAAATTTACAATATTTAGAAATAGTGTTGCTTCGCATTTTAATTTAGTAGTTTAGCAACATATTATAATTTAAAATATGATTTTTTTTCTAAACTATTGTAAAATTGCCGAATTATTTAATGCAAAGTTTGCCTAGAGCTTTCTGATCGATTTTTTCTTTTTTTGTTAGTACTCATAAAGGCTTAATTACTAATTGCAAGAACTATTTTGTAATATAAAAATCTTAAGAAGCAATTTTGACATTGTTAAAGCTTTCGAATCGTTTGCAAATCTTGAGAATTGATTTCGCTGAGAAAACAGTTATGTACATTGCACAACTGGTCTCATTGTTTGTTTTAATAATTATAGTTAAATAGTAAAAGTGTGTCTTGTCTAAGGCTGAACGCTGTACTTATAAGTACGTTGAACTGAGTCGTTTTTCTTATTTCAAACAATAGATAATTATAATCGCTATTCGGGAGCAAACGCTGTTTCAAATCTTTGTATGCGGTGTATGATTAATTATGAAACTCAAAAAAGATCCAAAGTTTCTATTAGAGATTGAAATGTGTTTAAAATGGCATACTGTTTAAGATTATGATATTTAATATTTGAAGTAAATGGGGCACGACCCATAAATATTAGAAGTCTGCATTATCTGTCATAGATAATATTATAAATGTAATATATTATGCAAAATAAAATAATATTTAAGATATAATCGAATAATTAATTTCCAGAAAATATTTATTTATTTAGATTGATGAATCGCTTTGACATTTTTTTTATTATGTCAATGGTTTACTTTTAATCAGTTGTTTGAAATTGATACTATACTATAAGATACCAGCATCAACTTAAATTCAAACGAGTTATTTGTTATTACTCGTCAATTAATTTGTTAGTTAAAAAATACTAACTAACATATTAAAAATTAATTATTCATACAGCAGTATCGTTTTCTAATAATTTTTATATACGTTAATTTTAACTGCAATGACTTTCAACGTAACGTTATAGCAACGTAAAGATAATTAGATGTAATAGCGTAACGATTGTTTCGTTGAGATTCAAAATGTAGAGCAATTTTGAGTAAAACAAGTCGTGGTTTTGTCTTGAGAGCGATCAAAGCGTAACTTTGTACGCAGACATAGTCACGTCAAGTAATCTGTCCAATCTAATTTCATCGCACATTTTAACGTTCAGTCGTTAACGTCGACGCGCGACAATAAAACGCGAAACGTTCAGCGAGCGATTGTTTTACAGCAATCGCGTTCAAACGATTAGAGACCAGCAAGAAAAGTTCTTATTATAGTGAACAGTTTGTGTAAAGAGAAACTGATGTCAAATCTAAGGCGCATTTAATCATTGATCAAATTTAATTTAAAATCACGGTCATTAGATCATAATTGACGGTGGTGTAGATAATTTCGGGTAGAAACTGAGATTGTAAATAAAAACTACATTCTACTGAATGCTTGATTTTTCTTTTAGATAATTGTTAGAAAACTCTCACACAATTATAATATATAAAGCTCAATTTGTATTTAATATTATTTAAAAACAGATATATATCTGCAGCATTAAAAATTTATTAAAATATTGCAAAATATTCTAGAGAAAGCATTGCAGGACGACATTATCTTTCATCAAACATACACTACACTGAATATTCTGGCATCTAAATAAAGACTGAATATAAAAATCTCTCTAATATTCACGAAGTTTGAATTTTAAATTAAATGAGCACCTTTTAACCCTTATGTAGAGAACACATACTGGGTATGTTTAACTAATACAGTCGCTGCATTGTTCAGCCATAGTCGCGCGATCGATCTCAGCGACGACTAGTTTATAAAGCGACAAAGCAGAGATCGATAGTTGAGCACTGGTTTGAATTCAGCCCCACGTACTAATCGATGAAATAACGCGTCGATTTTCTACCTACCAACAGACACCTTTGATAAGTGCTTTTAGTGTCAGTCTACCTTTTTAGAATGCTGAGACAATTTTTATTAAAAAGAACAAAGATGATGTTTGAAGTGTAACAAAAGTAGAGTTTGTGTTGCATAAAAAGGGTGAATATAAATCTACAAAGGTTTCAGCAATATTTATTTAGTTTTTAAGTGATTTCACTTGATATTCTAGCACGACGTTGATAACACTGAAGTTTTCGTTTTAAAATGTTCCTAAAAAAATTGGGCGATTTAGATAATAATCTAAGCTCACTTTATTATATTTACTCTACAGATTGCCGGTTGGGCGTTGGTTGTGCTGGGTATCTGGCTTCATGTCCACCAGGACTCGTACATTTACACTTATCTACTAAAGGATAATCCTACAAATCCGATCGTCTTATTTGAGCGGATCCCCTTCCTGCTTATAGGAGTTGGCTTCGTTCTCGCAGCCATGAGCTTTCTGGGCTGCTGCGGCGCATGCGCGGACAGCGTCTGCTTTCTAAGCTTTGTTAGTATATTTAATATTACCACATATCTTTTTAGTATATTTATAAATTAAACAAAAGATAAATTTTGGGCGGGAAACAAATGGATATTTTATTTTGAAAAAATTATCAATTTAACGTTTTGATTAAAATTAAAGTTTACAATCTAAAATTCATAATAGGGAGTTTTCGAAGTAATTTTTATTCTGCCCGGGTTATGAAGCACGTTCGACACTATAAATACTATAAAATGAGTTTAGATATTGCATTTTTTTAATATATTATATTTTGTTGTAATAGAATCATTGTTAGATTCTTGCTCATTGATTGTGAAGACCTTCACACCAGGGCCAATGTTCAAATGTTGATTTCAACTATATAAACATGTCGATAGTAGTTGTCTTATGTTAATGTGACGTTAAACAAGGAACAGATATTGTGTATGTGTAAATGGATACTTATTTATGTGTATTTTAGTATACAATTCTGCTGATTGGTGTAATATTGGCAGAAATTATTCTCGCGACTTTCTCCTTGTATTCAAAAGATGAGGTAAATCAGTTTGTAATTATGTTAGTGCAATTATAAATTTATACAAAATATTATGACCAGGAAAAGTTTAATATTCAATATTGTCAAATTACAGGTGATGTCAATGTTGTAAAACCGGTAAGAAGAATCCAAATGATGAGTGAACAGTTTTAAATAGTATACTATAGGCCTATATTCTTTGGGATTTTCGATATTCAATTCTACTGAGTACACATTAACAACATATAACTTGATATAAGCCTCTTATTATATATTAAAATATCGCCAGCCTTGTTTAATTCATTTCAATCCAGAATGAATTGAAAATTAAATCATATCATTTCAGAAATAATTATTATCCCAAACTAAACAAATAGCGATTATGCCTGGTGTCATTAATAAACAGACAAATATTTCTGAAAGCTTCTGGAATTATATTTTATGCTCAAAATATGACGCAACTTATTACAGGTTGCACGACGACTAATGGCCAGCATGTTGTATCAAATAAAACACGAATATAATAAGACATCCTTACCGGTCAATGCTACAGCCTTGGACGTCTACTTTACAACATTGGCTTGGGATACATTGCAAGCGCGCGTAAGTGGATTCTAGTTAAATTTTCATACAGTTGCTCTTCGCAATTAGAAAAATGGACTTAGAGCTTTCTATCATTATCTTGAGAATTATCTACATTGCCAAAGTATAGTTAGGATTGTTAATTCTAATTTAATTAATATAGGATAATTAATTTAAGAAGTAAAATTAAATAAATTGATAGTTTAGGTATTTATAAAATATGAAATTTATTCAGTGGCAAAATCATCTGTGATTTCTACATAACTAACACAAAGACACCTCTAGACAAAAAAATTAAAATGTTCAATAACCTACAAGAAACAACTTAGTTTGATATAATATTTTGACATTCAAATTGCTTAAAAAGCAATGTCATGAAATATTGCATACTGCACGACGACTTACTTTGACACTACTTACTCTTATTATATGCATTGCATATAATAAGACGGTAATGAAGACTGCATTTTCATGTTGCATTGTGAAGCAACATGAAAACGCAGCATTTTATAATTAAGCTTGCTGCACTATTATTTACCCAACGACATTCTTATAACAGCTTTACACTGTGCACCTTACATTGCACAGTGTATAATATTCAGAGAGTAAAGCATGAACTGATAAAGATTGTTTCCATACTTAAGCAGCTCTCATTAATAAACTGCAACAGTTACTTGACCGGAGGACTGCGAATGAATAATGAACACTTTTAGATTCGCATCTCAATTTCCAATTAATCAAGTTCATGTCAAATATCAATGATTGATTAGATCTGATTATAATAATGATTTCGATCACTCAGGATGGCATCAAACACATGTGCCTAATTTAGTAATGTGAAGATAGAAATTATGAAACATATCGCTCATAAAATACAACCTATAAACTGTTTGTTAAATTAGACCTACTATAATAAGACAAAATAAGTTTCTTAAATCAATAGGATATTTTCATTAATTTTTCCAAATCTGGAAATGTTACATTAAGTTTTGTGTTTATGTTTTTAAATTTACAAAAAATCACTGTTAATGATTTTAATTTAGATGAATTGTTGCGGAGCAATTGGTCCTCGTGACTATGTTTATTCCTCCTGGTACAATCACTCCAAGGACGCTAACGGTGAATGGGTGCCGCCATCTTGTTGCTACGTACTCAAGCAGTACTCAATCGCACCGCAGCGGTCCAAAGATGCTGAAGAAAATTACTGTCAAGTTGAGGCTGTTATCTATCCGAAGAATAAAAACGACACTCTATTGTATCTTAAAACTCAGGTTTAATTTCTTTTGGTGTTAAAATATATTATAGATATTATATAATAAATATTAATGTACTCAATATTGTTTATTTAAATAATATCATATAATATTCACTCTTTATTTAATATAGATCCGTTTATTTTCTTGCTATTCCGTTTAATTACTGCAATCAATAACAATAAAAAATTATATTGAGTTTATATAAATTTCGTTTGCATATCAATATTAATTAAGGTAATAAATTAGATATAAAGACTCTAATTCGTAATAATGTAAACGATAACAGATTTCAAATATTATTATAAAAAAATTTTCGTCATGACTTATTGTATGAATTCTGATTATAATATTTTAAATTGGCATATAACAGAATTAGCATTGTTAAGCTGTTACGAAACATTTTCTGCTTTATTCAATAACGACTATAAATTTTAGATAAAACTTACGTCTTTAACTGTCCTTTAATGAAAACGAAAAAGGGAACAAAGCTATTTTCGAAGTGAAAACTAATTTGGACTGTAATAAAATGTATAGAATAAATAGCAATGAGGAGAGATTCATTGAAGAAGGAAAATTGATAAAATGATTAATTATTTGTTTATTGAATATAAACATAATAAGCGCACTGTTTTTATCTTTATACACGTATTAAATTGAAATCGTATAATAAAACTTTTAAAACTACAATTTAACTAGAGCAGAACTATTTAAGAAATGATACTCAAATGGAAACTTAACTATTTTGTAAACTTAAATATCACAGTTATCAATATTCATAATCAGCAATCAAGTATTAGTGATTGACTATGTTTTATCTGCTTTTATCGAAGCTTAAAGATTATCTATCGAATAAGTCTTAATTCGCAAACAAATCTGTGATGATCAATAGAGATCAAACGAATCTCTGATGATCAATAGAAATGACGAAAGAAGCGTTTATTTGAAATTTTACTCTCATTTAATGAATGAGTTAAATCGCTTGAAATAATCATTACTTCACTTCCAACCATTTTTTTTCACAGATTTTCCTTAATCATCACGTTTCATTAATCATTCGCTCAATCAGCAATCTTCATTTGTCATTATTTAACGTCCGCGTCGAATGCTGGACCCGTCGATAGTTAATTATTACTCTTTGACGTTTTTCGCTTTCTGAGCTTATTTCATTTATTAGCGTGAACCTAGGGACATCGGATTTTTATGTTTGATGGTTCGATAAAACATCAAATGGATTATTGTTTGCTTTCTAGGGCTGCCAATCGGTCGTTATGAAGTGGCTGTTCGATTACGAGGACTTGGCAAGCATCATGATTTCTTTTCTAATAATAATACAGGTGAGAATCGTTTATTTTCATCGATAATTTTTAGTATTCAGTAAGAAGTATTTGAATAAAGACCAAGGTTACATCGTATTGTGAAATTATTGTTTTATTTACCGAAAGGACAGGTCATTGAGCGGAGTATTGCTTCTTGGAAAATAAATGACCCCTATTGAAGAATTAGTAGAATGTAATCACAAAAACTCTAAACTTTTATGAAGTGTTTTTTATTTATATAATAACTATTTCTGCCTGAAGATTTATGTCAAGAGAGGAGAAAACTGGATTAAACTGAGTGTTTGCACTTCAGATATGGTTTTAAAGCCAATAATACTATCATTATTTCCTCTTAACAATCAGAATATCAGTTTATTAGTAACATTAATCGATATCCTTGTCAAAGTATTGTGGCAAAGTGGTTAAAGTTCCTAATTATCAGAACCGAAGAGTTTCGGGTTTGAGTCATATATGACTCGCAATATTTTGATTGCTTCGACATCCATTCGCAAGTTGCGTAATTTGTTAAACGAATTCGACATTGTTCATAATTGATAATTTAATGTATTCTAACTTTATTTAATTTTTCGCATATCACTCCAACTTTATAAAATTCTTCATTATTATACCAATTTTTTTATTATAACTCGTCAGTGTTCAATAAAGATTTAATTGTTTTTGTATTTTAAATTTTATTTTATTAACGGTATACATAAGTGTATTTTCTGAAAAAATATATTGCAATTTTTTCATAATTGTTTTGCTCAGGGTTTTTCATCTAAACATAAAATGTAACGTTACTACAATTTAAATAGTTTTTAAATAATTTAACGCAATTAACATAAGATAACACTTAACATAATAGTTAATATTTATATAGTCAAATAGTTTATCTTTATATTTAGTTAACGTAATAAAGTATATCATTAAAATTTGTAAACAGTTAATGTTAGTTGGAACGAGATGCAGTCTTGCTAATCAAGTACATGTCCAGATCTTGTCAAATTATTAAACATATCAGAATTTTCAATTTAAATTCTATTTCAGAAATCTTATCCAAATTATCTTTTTGTGTCAAGAAATTACCATGAAGTCTTAAAACTTCATAATAGTTTCACGCATTTTCTTCTATTTAGATTATCGACACATTTCTTTAATTCTCTATTATATCGTAAAAAACAATAAACTTAAGAAATATTTTATTATTTTAAAATTCCAATTTATTAATATTATGCTAAAGAGCTAAAGTTGTTTCAGTCAATTACAGAAAAAATATTTAGAATATTTTAACCATTGAATAAATACACGCATTTTTCATCAACAACTTTGGTGCGAACAGTTTCGTCAATTTTTCCAGAATTTTTAAACCAATTTTTATACAAAGTCAAATTCAAGAATAAAAATAAATCTTTATAAAGATGTTTCATCAGACATTCATTTCAATGATTAAACAGAACAATCAGGCGTCTTTGCATCAAAAGATACATTCAGACGTTAAGATAACTTAAGAATAGCTTCAAAGGAATCGTAGAGTTAAAGCTCTAATTAATTATCTTCTTCAGGTCAAATAAAGAATCTCTAATGAGTGCAATAAAGAAGCTTGAGTTATTTTAGTGAAAAATTTATAAATCATGAAATCTCTGTTTTACGTATTGCGTTGATTCTCAAACACTATGAAGGTTATAGCAACAAAGAAATTACATAATTTAAATAAAAAAATAATCTTGATTAGACAAATGGTGAATTATATTTCCAAAAACTAAACATACGTAGCGTACTTAAAACGTAATGAAAAGATGTGAGATAAATAATTAATGATATTGTTAATACAATGATGATTATAATCACATATTTTATTACAATAAAATATGTGAATATAATCATCATTGAGTGACACTGTATAAAATGTAAGCAAAAAAGCTGCGGAAAAGCAAGTGGCGATAAGAAACTATAATCAAAATTGAAAAATATATCTAAAATATTTCTTTCAAGAAGGCTCAATTTTAAAGAATTTCAAACTTATCATTTTCTTTTTTGACACTTAATAAATGAAATTATCAAAAATAAATGATCCATTTACTAAACACAATTTTGCAATTTTATTTGAAATCTTAAAATTTCTCTAAATATCGTTCCAAGAGAAATTCATCTACATAGTATGTATCTATATTTCGACATTAGCAAAATAACGAAAACTACGCTCTCCATATAACTAGAAAAAAGTTTTCCCCTGTCATATTTGACAAAAAGATATTGGTAAGAGGCTATAATAAATCACCTAACAATAGTGAAATATACTCTACGTTTAATTGTCAGAGTGAAGATTCTATATAATATTACTTGAAACTTGTTAGAAAATAGTACAGTTTCAAGTAACATTATATAGAATCTTCACTCTGACAATTAAAACATACAGTATATTTCATTGCGGACTATTTCGACTAACAATGCGCTTATTTTCATAATTTCAGCTGATAAGCCTTATCTTAGGCTGCGCACTTATGAACTGGGTTCGTAAGAAAGCCACTGACTACTGGTTCTGCGAGGAAGAAGAATATGAACAATAACATTGCCAAATATTCAATACGAATCTGCTGTTGTCAACACTAAGCAATGGGCGTCGTCATATCTCGTAACACAAGTATATTCGTAACTGTAGTATTAGTGTTATTTAGTGATGAGTCTATGATAGGGTACAGCGATAGTTATGTAATTTCACACACTCATACGATCGTGTCAAATTGTAGATTAACAGTTATTTAATGATATTTCAATAATTGAGTTGTGCAAGTCTTGTCTTAGAATTGGGTAAATCGTTACGATATATCCCAGCCAATATTTCAAGCCCCATGTTTTCTGTCTCTTTGAAATAAATAATTTACATAATTATTATTGTTGTTTGAAAGTATCTTTGATGTTTCATTGATTAATTGAAACTGCAGGCCATCATTGTTATTTCTATTTATTAATTTAATATATTATGAATATTATTATTATCATTATTTTGTTTAAAAGTTTTTTAATCGACTTTTATTAATTTTTGTCTAATTGATTAGTAGTTTTTAAGAATTATGGGGCTGCGATCCTGATCTGCTTTACTTTATTTGCCAGAGTGCTTGCCATAGAGTAAGATTGATTTAGATTATTATAAACTTACTTGTTCTTTGTTTGTTGCATTTTTTCAAAAAATTAAAATTAAAATAGTACTTGGTGTTCCGGAAATTAATACACATTAAAATTGTCCTCTATACAAAATAATATTAATTAATTGATAATTAAGATCTTCACATGTTATTAGAGGTTAGTTGGTAAAAAATGAATAATTTTCTTGAATGATTTTTATATTCCTCGTCGATTATAAGTACGTTAGGGCTATAATTACCTCGTTGTTAGCTTTTGTAGCGCCGCCCATCAGTTGACATGTGACATTGATGCTGTTACGTTATTGGTTATTACGTGTAATATGAGATTTTGTATAAATATATTCAATATGTTACTGATTAATATAACGCATTCGTTTTTAGAATAAGTTACAGGGATAGTACTTTACCGTGGCGCACACAGGGAGATTCTAAAATAACTAAATTTTTACCATATATTTTTGTGATGACAATTTATAAGTTGTATACAGTTTTGCTTTTAACTACATCAAATATGGTTTTAAAAATTATATTAAAATTAAAGAGTATTACAAAATATTTTGTGTTCGTCTTTACAATTTTTTTATCTTTCGGGAGGGATGTTTAGTGCCCCCCTGGATGCGCTACCGATAGTTTTTGATATTTTCAGTGAAATGCTTTCTGCGACTACCTCGGTTGCTCCTAACATATATCAACTGCATATTTTCAGTTTTTAAAATGTGATAACGATCATCCCGCAACAAAGCTAAAGCTTAAGTGTCGTCATTTTGTAGACTGCGAGCTATGTCAGTTTTGTTCTGAACATTTATGTAATGTTGTTTATTTTTAAGGCAAACACAGTGCAGTGTTTCATGCTGTGCGTTTTTCTGTGCGCAGTGTTTGATTTATTTGTTTGTAGAGAATATGCAATATTTAATTAATGGATTGATACATAATCAAAAAATTAGTACAATTATTTTTGTAACAAAAGACCGGAAGAGGTTCCGAAATATTGATTAATTCAATTTTTTGACTTATACGAGTATATGTCGGAGAAATTAGTATCCATTATGTAAAGATAAAGAGTTATTCGTTGATGTTATTGTACAATAACATCAACGAATAACTCTTTATCTTTACATAA
>JAQIXG010001577.1:0-21299 GCA_034700105.1 Oconnorella tubifera
GAGAGAGAAAGAGAGTGAGAGAGAGAATGAGAGAGAGAGAGAATGAGAGAGAGAGAGAGCGAGAGAGACAAAGTAAGAGATGAAATAAAAATAAAGAGAGAGATGAAAGTGATTGATCAGAGCTAAGAAAAGATAGAGATGCAAGATAAAAGCATAAAAGTAAAGACACAAAGAATTAACATAAATTATATTACAACAATTAATCATCCGTCATACCACATCATAACTTCATTCGATCAAAAAATATATAAAAATCATAACGATTCATACTTTTTACTAATTAAAACGACAGTCTGTCATGACAAAAATATCTGCAAACACGAACAAAACAGAAATTGCCAAAAAAGGAATGTGCATCGAAACTTTAAAGCTCCGCGTAAACCGAATCACCTCTCAAGCCTAAATACCCAGCCCATGGTTGAAACTTCCTCAACTTCACCTCGGAGATCTTTGGCTCTAAACTCGCGTCATATTTCTTGGATTTAGTGTCGACCGATACCAAATCTTTTGCAACTCGAAGCTTTGACGCGAGATTGGTTTTTTTTACTCGGGTTTTTTTGATGACGCGTAAGAATTCCCCGGATGAGTCAAAGATTCTAGCGGTTAGTGTTGTGATGGTGACGAGATTTAAAGAAGAGTCACCATCGACATCACCAATAGCGCCTGGATGGAAACAAAAAAAAATGTTTTAAATTAATTTTTTTACACTTAATTATTAATTTGATTGATAAAATAAAAAATTTATTAATTAAATATTATATTAAAATAAAGTCTAATGTCAAGGCTTATCGTATTACATGATAAAGATGTAGTTGTCAAACAAATAACTAAAGGGTACAGCAATGGATTACAGAATTATATCAATGATATCCCAGACGTAGCTGTCAATTTAAGCGCCTTACTAAAGGCTGTACCAAATTATAGAAATATGGAGCTATCTAACATTTGAACCTGGATCTGTCACTTCCGATTCCAGCGATCTAACCACTTCTCTAACAATTCATCACTAATAATAATACATTAAAACTATAACACAAAAATTGTAATTTAAAATGCACAAAGTTCAACCTGTAGAAATTTCATCAGATGACATCAAACTTGTATATTCTCCATTGAGAAGTGAATCTGAGGTTTGCGTTATTTTAGCCGACCCAGAATTCATACCATCGTGTCTACGATCTCTTCTCATTGAACTTTCACTTAATTCTTTAACTGATGATAAATCTTTAGATTTCTTTATATCATCTTCCGTTAGATCTAAGAAGTAAGTTAATCATTTGATGCTAAGTTAAGTAATTTAGATTAATCACAGATGTCATTTTTATTTGTCAATAAATTTGATATATATATATATATATATATATATATGTATTCAGATTGAAGTGATTAAATTATATATATGTATTCAGATTAAAGTGATTAAATTATACATATGTATTCACATTGAAGTGATTAAAGAAGTATACTTTCTATAGGATGTAAATTGATAAATAACAGATATACTAAAATTAATATGTATGAAGAAATATAGTTCCAGTAAGTTAATATACTGTATCATAAAGATTTAAAATAACTGAATTCTAATTTATTTAATAAGTCATATGTATAATTATTCCACACTCAAATATCTCATTTAGAATTCATAATAATAAAGGTGAAAATAAATGCACATAAGTATAAACATTCTAATTTAAACAATCACACACAAATGTGATAATATTACACATAAAATAAAAATATAACAAATAACAAAATGTGATAGTTTTATGAGAACTGACTGTATTTAAGTAAAGTTGATTCTTCGCTGGCTAATAACAGAAGATTTTCCATTAAAGTTCTATCCAAAACAAAATCGCCGACAGTTGTATCGAGTAAATCTTGACTCGTGTAATTGTCTAACTTTATCAATGAACTAGGAGTGGTGGTCGTAGGGGAAGCAAAACTAAGAACTGCAATAAGATCAAAAATAAGTCCTCAATTATAAGTTCCGCAATGAAATTCAGAGTAAAAATGTCTCGAATATGTATCAAACCAATGAAATATATAATATATAATCATAATGAATTATATAATTTTTAATGTTTTAACATTTGTTAACCGAATTTTTATTCGCAATACTTGTTCGAACTATTAACTTTCTGTATATTAACTTTTACATTACTTTTATTAGCTCAAATTGCTTTTATTAGCTCAAATTGCTTTTATTAGCTCAAATTGCTTTTATTAGCTCAAATTGCTATATTGTAATAATAATGTTATTTTTTAATCAAAATGGAGCAAAAATAAAAGTAATAAAATCACTAAACCTGGGGGGGTATATTTACGTCCATGACTTTTCAACCTCACTGACGACTGACTATCCTCACCCCCCCCTGCTCCCTCCTCCCCTCCTCCGGCCCCATCCTCCCCGCTAAAACCTCCCCCCTGTCTTCTCGGAAAATACTGATCCCGTCCAAGTGCTCCGTAACTGTCATCGTAATTATAGGCCAGCGGACTGGCCTCGGATCCGTCTCCCGGATAAATATCGCCTGGGACGCGATCCACTGACCTGTCGTCTGTATAATACGGCTCGTCTGATTGGCTGCCGTATCGTTGGTTTCTAGGTGCGGGGTTTTTAAGAGGAATTCTGCGACGATTTTCTAACTGCGACTTTCTGGTGCTACGTCGTTTTAGTACCTTTATGAAAAATGTCAAAAAGGATTTAAAGTCAAAACATTCATATAAAATACATCAAAATTACAAATAATTCTAATTAATAATAAGAGTATAATCTTATAATATTATATACTTATAATGATCTGCTCAAGCATTTAAAATAAGGAGCATTTTCAATAGAAATGCAACTACTAAAATCAACTAAGCCAACTAACGTGTTTTAAAAAAATTAATTTAATTAAGTTAATATTTGAATCATTTTAGACAATTAGTGCTAAATTTTAGCGCTAAACTAAGAGAATCAGGATTATTACTTCAAAACATAAATTACATTCAACTGATAGATAAATATCAGTTAAATGTAAATTATGTTTACAATTAACTTCTTAATTCAATAAAAAATACATGCTTTAAATAATAATTTATTTAATATCAAAAATAATGTCAACAAAATTATTATTTAAACTCTCCGATGATAATTATTCTGCGATAAACTTCCACAATTTGTTAAAGAAATAACTCAAAGATATAGAATTAAAAAAGAATCTCACTTTGTGATGTATCTTGCCATGTAGAGGATCGTTTTTGTATCCAGCCACTCGAAACAAAAACGCGTCTCTATTTTTCTCTGTCGTCCTTACAATGAGGGGAGAAGTATACGCAAACTTTGTGCTGTTGACCGACCAAGACCATAAAATATCACCAGATATACCATCTATGATCAGTGTCTATATTTACAACAGTACTAAGATTGTTATTAATAATATGTTATTAATAAATATTAATATAAATATAATACTATTCAAATTAAATTCTTTTGTTTTATACATAGAATTAAATGATACCTTTAGATATTTTAATAACATACAGTTTGTGATATTAAATTACAGTAAATTTTAAAAAGAAAAAATAAATGCTACGAGTTAACATCAATTATATGACATCATTGCATAAAATTAGGCTGTACTAAATAAAATTAACTTAATTTCAACTAAAGATAGATATTTGATCTGACACAGTAACTAGAAAACAACTAGAACAAGAAACAAATTAGAAATAACATTATAATAACGCTTAATCAAAAAGTAGACCTACACTGTACAATTTTGCTATTCAGAATAACAGAATAACATTAGTGAGCAAATCTCAAGTAAAACTGAACGTAGATAGAATGAAAAAACTGACCGTTGAGAAATCATATTTGGGCCACAATCCACTGCCGAGTTGAATCATAAAATCAAGCATCGAGTCATCGTTGAAATAACCCGGAGCAGGAGAACTGTATATTATATAAATCATTTCACTTGAATTCACGATATAAAAAAACGGAATAAATAATTGCTTCAGAAATTCTGTAGCTAGTTTAAAATTAGCAAAAGGGCTCATCTGATGGGTGTAATTTATTCAGAAACTTTTTTAAAACTTTGAAGGAACCTTGTAAAAAACTGCTTACTTTTTATTATACCACTCATTAATAAGACGCTTAATAAGACAGCTAAATCTATGACACGTTTCATACAATACGATAATCCAGACGTTAAATTTAACTTATTATATCTGATAAATATAAATAATATTTGCTCTTGCATTTAACCTGTATGATTGATGATTAGGAAATGATTTTGTCCAGATAATCTTCACAGTCTGCCCGTCATAAAGTGTCAGATTACCGTCAAAGTCCAGCACAAGTAGATCAGCAACACCATCGGTGGTCATATTGACAGACACGGGTGGCACCATAACGCCTTTATTTGATGCCCTGTGGTGTGACACCATCAAATGTTAAGTAACACCATTAAAGTGTTAACTGAAACCATCAAAACGTTAACTAACACCATTCAATTAAATAAAATAACTGTTATCATCCACTATATAATAATTCTCTAGATGTCAGTATGTTGGTCTGGATATAACGCTGACGCAGTGAAAAAAGATTACAAACTTTTGATAACCTTTCAAGAAGTTCATAAGTAGGCCTAATGAAAGAATTAAACTTACAATCGCATGACGTCTTGAGAAAAAGATTATAAAATATAACCTTTAAAGTAGTTCATAAGTAGGCCTATTATAATGAAAGAATTAAACTTACAATCACATGATGTCATATAAAATTGTTATATTTTTCCTCCCTCTCCCCAGCCGGCTTCCCCCCCCCTGTCATTTTGACGGGTTACAACTACTGTTAAAATAATTATGATGGAATTACAAGTTGTCAATTAAGTTTATCTCCAAGAGATGCAGCAAGTCAGCTAAAAGGTTGATTCAAACCTGAAATATTTGGCTTCCGAGTACAGTGATCTAACCACTTTGAAATGGACTTGATAAAATACACACAGAGTAATAAATATAGAGAGTAATAAATACAGACAGTAATAAATACAGAGAGTAATAAATACAGAGAGAGTAATAAATACACAAGAAATGAAAGATAACAGACCTATGCAGTTCATAGACTGTAGGATTAGTAGACACAGTGGACACAGCAGACCACTGTTTATAAAGTCCCTTGACATTATTGACAGGAGTAGATTGACTTGCATTCATTATATAGCGATAAAAGTCTGGTACAGATATAGCCAGTAGTGATCCTATTTATGAAATAGAAATGAATTAACTAAATAGAGAAAGACAAGTAAATACAAAACATTTAAACCTTTCAAACTCTTATAACATATAGCAAAATGTATTAATTTAATTATAACATAATTAATTACCATTATCAAAACTGAAATTTTAACTAACTGCACCCAAAAGGTAATAAAAGTAACTACATTTGCAGTTGTTATCCACAGATACAAAACACATTTTAATTTTTTTTCATCAATTATACTGACTTTTTTTCCAATTGTTTAATATATAAAATCATTATAATATATCAATATTATCAGAAATTTGTCCGCATTTAAGAAAGAGAATGAAATGTTTCACCTTGTACTGTTTCACCACCGCTACCAAAGAGGATGTACTGAGAGAGATCACTGAGAGTATGAAGTACCGGTGACATATAAGACTCTTTCTTACCGGGTACTGGCAAGTATCTACCGATACTTTTACCAGTTTTACCATTTAACAGAATCAGTCTACCGGCAGGTCGATCTGTTGTCTGAAGGAATTAAAAAAAACTATTACAAAGAAGTTTTTAACTGCGTAAAATAAGAGATAAGATAAAATTTATTCATTTTTTATGTAAAAATCATCTCTTGCCCTCTAAAGTAATATCAGAAAATAATAGTATGTAGAGAAAATGATTCAAATTCATTGAAATTTTCATTGAAAACTTCAAAACATTGAAAACAATAAAAACAAAGTCCAAGTAAATGATGGTGCAAATGTTATAACATGGATGCGAAGAACAAGTGACCATTTGACACTAAACATAGTCTTTTAAATTTTATTATTTTTGTTAGATTATCGTGAAAAATCAGCTTTCAAATTATAGACTAACATGCTTTGTTGAAAAAGAGTATAGTATTTACAATTAAAATAAAATATACATGCTACAAAACTCTAGTTAATAATTATCACACAGATTTTTCACACAGTATATGGAAATGGAAATAATATAATGAAATCAAATGAGAAATAACTTAATTAGTCTCTGTCGTGACAATTTAACATTAAATTATTTTATTGTTTTCATTTTTAAATCTAAATCAAGAAACATGCATCAAGTACAAGATAAAACAGAGATTTGAAACAACACCCACTTACCGCACTCTTTCTCCTGTACAACTATTTCGGAAAAATTAAATCATAAAAAGCAACAATTAGTGATGGCGCTTAATATTATTAAAAAAGAAATTTTGATTTGCAAAAATAATCTTCAATAGAATTAAATAGTGAACACAATCTATTTATCCTTATCCTCAGATATTGCGTAATTTAAGAATTATTAAAACTTTCAAAGTAATCAAATGCTGAAGCAACATTAACCTTTACTAAAAATTACTGAGTGCAAAATAAATTAAATTGAAATTAGACTAAATTCGACTAAGAACAATGAAATTAGACTAAATACAGTTTTTTTTATTGAAGCTAACTGATATTAAATAACATTACAACCATATTATACAAATTAAAAGATTAATATATATTAATATGCTACAATGTAATAAACAAAGCAAGCTAATAGTTTAAACAAAAATTGCAAATAAAATTACTTCAAATAATATACAAATTACTATTTAGTCTAATACTTAAGATTAGAGTAAATACAAAAGAGTAATAATCTTGAGTAATATTACTTCTGGTGGAATGCGTGGGTCACTACTATGTACAAGTAGCAACTCAGGTACTCCGTCATTCGTAAAATCCGGCAGAACAAGAGTATTAAAACTACTCCAACTATCAACCATATGCTCCGAATTCACTTGCCAAAGTATTACTCCTAAGCATAGTTACACCAAAGTATTAAAGTATAAATATATACATTAATGCAATAATTATAAAACGCCAAATCAATATTCAATCACAGCTAAATTAAAAAGGGTCTAATACAGTTACGTTTAATATCTGTATTATCATATCATATAAACGATGTCGAAGACGTAGCTGTCAATTTAAGCGTCTTACTAAAGGGTGCAGCAAGTTAGAGAAATAATTATTTATCCGGAATTAAAACCTGGACCTATCGATTTCAAACAAGCCTTGACAATCATAGATAACGACTATAAATCTACTATCAAATTAAGATCACTATAATTAAATAAAATATTAATTAAAACCAAATTCATCAACACTAAAATTAGATAAAAATGTATTTAAAGAAATGTTTAACTTACCATTAATAGGATTAAAAGCAACGACGGTATTTAATCTTCCTGTCCCAATGCAGTCCATCTGTCCGTCATTATCAACATCAATCAGTCCACAGGTGAGTTCAATGAGACCAGCGTGGATGCTGCGTGACCACAACTGCTTACCGTCCTTACCGCATAACGCCAGCAACTTACCCAGGCATGGATACGACTCACCTACAGTGCGTTAAAAAACAGTGACCAGTCAAAACGGCTCCGACAAATAGGTCCCGACTGTTAATTCTTAGGGTTATGGTTAAAGTTAGGATAATCGTTAGGTTCAGGATTAAAGCAAGGGTTAGTGCTAGGGTTTGGGTTAAGTTTAGAGTTAGTTAGGGTATGAATTGACTGGGCAGTTTTGAATTAATTGACTGGGAAGTTTTGTCGGGTTAATGTATTTTGGGCTGTTTTGTCGGTGTACCGTTAAAAACAATTCAATCGCAATCTAATACAGTTGAATTCTTATATTAAATTATATTTGTTTGATTGTTGATTGCTTTATATCGCTTTGCGTTTGTTTATTTATAAAAGATATTTAATACTGGACATTGATTCAAATTTACAGCATAAATCATTAAATAAAAAAAAAATATTAGAGATAGCACAAAATAATGGTAATAATAATATAATATTGTGATTATATTGTAGAGATCCCAAGAGATAAATTAACTCCAGAACATTCAATTAAAAATCATCCAGGTTTGATGCTCTAAGTAAATATCATTTGAACTAATAAATGATCCTTAAAATTGAATTAAAAAACTACTTAGTTAAATACAAAGATTCAATTATAATTAAATAAAACAAGATTCAACACTATAAGAAATAGCCAAACTCAAAAATTAATAATATGTCTGTTACTGACATAGAATTATTTTACCTTAGTATACTTATTATTTTACTTTAAATAGAGTATTATTGCTATACAACATTTGAGTTGAAGTTACTGAATAAAGAAGTGCTACCTCTTTGCTTGCACATATTCACAACGGCTGAATGAGAAAGATTCATGTAGTCAGTACTATTAAAACCTACACTGACGCTGAGGATAACATCTAGGATACCGTCCTTGTCAATATCAACAAGGCGAATACATGACTCGCTACCTGAAATACATAATCAATCACTACCTGAAATCCATATTCAAATAAATTGTTGAACAGATACATAACATATAAATATATAGTCAATCGCTACCTGAAATATAAATTCAAATACATCATTGAATAGATACATAACATTTAAATACATATTCAATCACTAGCTGAAATACGTATTCAAATATATTGTTGAATAAATATGCCATATAAATACATTACTATGTACAGAGCAATAAATGCATGTAAGCGTCTAAAAAACAGTCTAGAATAAAGTTACATTATTAAATTATACACAAAACTGAATTTACAATAATTATCTTTCAGATCAATGTCGATCTAGGTGACGGGGGTTCTCTTTGTCCCTTTCAACTACAAAGTGTTTATTATATTGTTGATAATCTTTGTAAAATTTTGTAACTGAATCCCCCCCCCCTTTTGATAACAAGAACAGATTCCTGTTACTATAGGCAATATTTACCTTTGACGAGAAGACTAATCTGAGATGCTTGTGTAATATTATTTGTTCTTTTACTATTCTTGCTGTAAATGTAATTGTTTGTTGTAACATCAAACAAAAAAAGAGCAGAATAAAATTATTGTCACATAAGAGACTTAATTAAAAATAAAAGTAAAATGTAATACAAGAAAAAAAAAAAAAGTATATAATATACCATATCCATCGAGGTCCACCGTCCACTCCTTGGTTGGTTTTACTATCTTGCGGAAATATGGCGCAACAAGAACTAAAACAAGAGTAGCAGCGAGAGCTGTCAGTAGCGTAACTAGGAAGCACGAGAGACGTCGGCGCGTTAGGAAATGACTTCGCGACGTTTTCACCTAGAGCGACATCAATTTAATGTTGAGAGCAAAATTTAGGTTTAAATTAAAAAGAAAAGAAATAAAAGTACAACAATTAAATGCTCAAAGTAAATTCAATGTGAACAATTTAAACTGCACGATTTATTGCTCACAATAATTATCGCTGTTTAAAACAAATCCTCTTAAAATCTAATTTTGTAACTTCATTAATAAGTATTTGAGGTTTCTAAAAGAAGCCACTAGAATTGAAAAATTACTATGTGTTATAGAAGAGCGTATAGTTTAAATTGCATATTTTTATATTTATTTATTCATTAATATTATATACACTAGCTTAATAAAATAGATAATTAGAATGTTGAACATTAAGATATAATTAATTAAAAGGAAATCACCAAACAAATATAATGCAAAAGTTGTGAACTTTGTAATAAAATAAATATACTTATTATAAAAGAAATTCTATAAGACACTGTTTTTGAAAAATAGTTAATATTTTAGAAACATCTAATTTCCAATACAAATAAATAAAAATCGCAACCTTTCAATGCATTAAAACTCAAAAACATTAAATTAAATAATAAATTAACATAAATTATGATAATATCAAAATAAATTAAAATAAATTATGATAATAAGAAAATAAATTAACATAAGTTATGATAATACCTTAATCTTATCACCAGTCAGGCGTGATGCTTTCTGTATCAAGCCAGTCCTCACTGCATCCTCCACTGTCAGCGCGTCATTGTCCAGAATCGTTGTACCGTGCAGTTTATTAGAGTTTGTTCCATTAGAATGATACGCACGACCGTCTTGAAGAAAAAC
Organism: Oconnorella tubifera; assembly: GCA_034700105.1. Classification (NCBI taxonomy): domain Eukaryota; kingdom Metazoa; phylum Annelida; class Clitellata; order Enchytraeida; family Enchytraeidae; genus Oconnorella; species Oconnorella tubifera. The sequence continues at coordinate 10,199 of JAQIXG010001577.1, forward strand.
GACATCATCTTCAGCGTCATCATCACTTTGATCCTGCGCTAACTTCTCGTATTTCGTCGTTTGATGAACAGACTGATCGACACCACCTGGGGAAGATATTTTGAAATAATATAATATTTTAAATAATAATATAGTTATAATATAGTATTGAAATAGTTTCAAATTTGTTTAAATATAAATAATAATCTATGATTTTCCGATTTTTAAGGGTTTTGATCAAAGTTTCTATAAAATGCATCGATTTTTCAGCAAATATTAAAAAGATGCTACTAGGGTTCGATCCTTAATAATGATAAATAATTTTCATATTTAGAATAAAGAGTAGGATTAAGATGATGGTTAGAATTAGGGTTACATTATTCATTCTCGTGATTTCTCACGAATTTGAGCTCATTTAAATATAAATTGCTTAACTATGCATTATTGATTATAAATAAATAAATATGAATTATTAATAACATAATTTTTTATATTTAACATGAAATTCATAGCATTATGTACTTAAATGTATATGCCATATGTCAACATGTTAATCTATCATTCAAATATCTGGACATATTATGAAATCAATTATAATCTAATTATACTAATTGCATATAAGAAATCTATGTACAGTACCTTTACGCAGTACTTTTCCTATAGTTTCCATTAGGAAGTAAAATAAATTAGGTAACTTTTAATTTAATATTATATTTAAACATTTTAATGCAAAATAAATAAAATGTTTAATACAATTAGTGGGCGTGGTAGATATTTTGGTTTGTGATCATTTCTTCTACTGACATTTCGTCTACTGACATTCCGTCTAGAGACATTTCGTCAATGGATATTTCATATGCAGATTAAAATATATTATATAGCAGTACAGTAGATCGCATCATCTAATAAAGGGCAAATCTAATTCAAAGATTTTAGAATTTCTTTCACTATTACATTTTTAAAATATCTTTTAATTTTTTTACTATTTTGGCAAGCTTTTTTATGCCCATTGCCAAACATTATTGTCACTAATAAACAGACATACACACTGATACTGACTATAGTAACCAATATCTATGAGACTATGTCTATTTATCTACTGTATGTTTAGTTAGGCAAACTAAATTATTAGATAAATAAAATTTAACTTCAATGTAGGTTAGTGAAACGAATACAGAGCTAATCTATAAACTTTTATCAAAAGTTACTGTTTCAGTGGTAAATCCTGATTTTGACACGATAAAATATGATCAATGTTGAATTATGCAATTCTATATTTTATAGCCAGCTTGAAACATGTTCTTTTAGCAGTTGAAAAATATAGATATGTAAAATATTAAGACACAACAAGCTAAGCAATGTATGATGACTAGCTCATTACTGATTTAATACACAAATATATGCACTTATACACAAAACACATTATTATTGTCATCTACATCTACTAGTTTATGAATAAAACTTAGTCAAAATCTACTCTGTAAATTCCTTAAACAGTAAGAAGTCCTGCAAAGCCATCGGTAATTGAAGACACCTCACAGCTAAGCAAGGCACTTTATTAAGATTCTCTCTTATAACAATTCTACAAACAGATGACAAACTCATCGGCGTTCTAAAAAGTTTAAATGTAAGCAAAAAACAAGCTCTTCTTCGCTTGTTTCTTTGCATTTCGTACTGTTCGTAAATAAGACTCTCAGTTTTCGAGGGCTTGTAGCCAGAGAGATGAAGTAAACGTACGGCATTTGGCTGCATATGTAAAGTGGCTAGATAGAGTGGACTTTGCTTGGATATATTATGACCATTATAGCGCAGTCCGTTATTGAAGAGAAAAATGATGAATGCTATTCTCTCGTATATGATAGCACAGTGCAATGCAGTGTTTCCACTTTCATTAGAAACTTCTAGAAAAGAACCGGCTCTAAGAAGAATCTCACCAGCCACTATGTTACCTGTAGACAACAATATACAGTACGATTTAGTTTGAATTATTAACATTTTAAGTAAGCATCATCAAAAATATATCATTGTTCTTATTATTCTTTAAATAAAAATATATCACTGTTTTTATTACTAGCCTTTTTCAGAGGTTCAATAGTTGTAGGATATAAATGAGCCTGTGTGTGGATCAAACAAACATTTAACCAGTAATTTAGATGATACAACACATGGTCTAGGTTTTGAATAAGCTTTCATATACTGTATAATTAAGACCGATTTTATTTATCAGATGTTATGAAATGAAGACATTAGTTTATAACTGACAGATTGAACTACTGTCATCAATACTGCCTCTACGCTATCAAGTCATCGGAAGCGTGCCTCATGACTTAGATAGTTAAAGACAAAATATTTATCATGTATCATACCTACCGGCCATAGCTGCCAAGTGCAAAACGGTGTTTCCTTCAATATCTTTAGCATTTACATTAACTCCGTAGCTGAGCAAATCCAACAGTATATCACCATAGTTCAATTTCCCTATGATTTCAAACAAGATCGTTTCTCCGACACGATTCTGTGCGCCAATATTTGCACCAAGCGAATGAAGCAATGCGACGATGTCTCTATGATTATTGGCTGCGGCCTTCCATGCAGCAGGTCGGCCGGAACTACTTTGTAAGTTTACATCACATTCGCATGTTATCGCCAGATATTCTACGATGTCTGAAAAAGAAACAAAATTGCTTTAAGTTAAAGATTGAATAGTTGATACTGGCATTTCAGTTTTTTTTAAATTTTTTTTAGTAGACTTGGAAATGCTGCAGGTGCATTCATGAATGGTCTCCACAAGACGTTCTAAATGCTACAGGACTGTTGTTGTATACAAAAAAGTGTCAAAAGGCTGATAGCTTACAGCATCTCTATACTTGAAATACATTCATCTTTAATTTATCGCAATCATATTGGGGTGGAACTAATGAACGGTGGGCCTTGCAACAGTCTCAAAAGACAAAAATAAACATCAGATTACAGCTTACAATACTTCAATGTAACTTAATAAAATTAAATGTAACAATAAAATTACTAAGATTAAATAATAAGAACCTTTGTGTCCATGAAGCGCAGCATAATGTAACGGAGATGCCATGCTACAATCACACTCATCAGGCTCCACTTCATGCACTTCTACAAGTTGTTTAACTAAATTCAAACATCCAACCACACACGCATAATGTATCGACTTCTTCTCACAACCATCCACTCTAAAACTATCTGCACGATTAACATCACTTCCGCTGTCAATTAAGATACGAGTGATGTCAAAATGTTTTAGTTTTATGGCCAAGTTTAGAGGAGTTTGTCCATTTTGTAAGTGGTCATTGAAAATTCTGCTCGCTTTCCTACTGGTATCTTTTGACACTGTATCTCGTAGTTCTAGAATGTAGTCGGTGTTGTTGTTGGTTATTGCTTCAAGTAATAAATCAGACATTTCTATGAACGTTTAATTCTATAATATCTAAAGTCTGTAAGAAAAATCATGACAATATAACAGCATATTTTGCAATTAGAAAAATAATCTTAAAACTGTACACTGGCAACTTCTTGAAAACGTTCAAAAGGTAATCTTTTCACATATTGATTGTACATATACAGTATGTCCAAACTAAAGAGAAGTTTTTACCGCGGTATTAAAACTTCTTGTTCATTAATACAGTAGTTTTCTTATTGCACTAATTCCGATTAACTGATTCCGCTTATCTAAATATTTATCTATTACTTATCGTCAATACTCAGTACTTAACATAACGATGCGGCTTAGTTTACTACTCATCACATAGGCCTACTATTAATTCTATGCTATTAAACTATTATTCAATAATTCTACTGAATAAATTGTATCGAGAAAACCAATCGGTAAATAACATTCTTATATGAATGGCTCAATAATATTATCATCCCCCCTCATACCCCCCATGTACCGTAGAATTATCAGTAACGTATATTCGTCTTGTGATTACTGGCGCCATAGATTAGTGGCCTACCGTGCCAGTGGCCTACAGTATAGTAGCGGCATACAGTGCCAGTGGCTTACAGTATATTAGCGGCATACCGTGCCAGTGGCCTACAGTATAGTAGCGGCATACCGTGCCAGTGGCCTACAGTATATGAGCGGCATACCGTGCCAGCGGCTTACAGTATAGTAGCGGCCTACACTTCCAGCGGCCTAATATACAGTAGCGGCCTACAATAAAGTAGCGGCCTACAGTACAATAGCAGCCTACAGTGCCAGCGGCCTAATGTACAGTATCGGCTTACAACAAAGTAGCGGCCCACAGTAAAGTAGCGGCCTAGACATCCAGTTCAACGGTGTAAACTTGAGAGTAACTGATAGTTAATACCATTCTCTAACAGCTAATTTATGATAAACAATCAGTAGGCCTATATTATAAGAAAGATTTGTATCTTTTTTTAAACTGTACATTTTTATTAAACATACAGTTTAAATAAAACATACATTCAATTTTATCAGTCTAAATTTATACAATTCTCAATCTTTAAAAATCCATCGTAAACTAAATCTTAAATGCTCTAAAAATTAAATGCTGTTCTATGAAATGCGACTATATTTGAAATGTAATTATGAATCAATATAAACGAGCCATCTACTTCTTTAATATATAATTTATTTTAAGAAATATTCATATAATTCACTTTAATTAAGAAAATTAATTCGAATGATAAAATATTTGCTTGCAACAAAATTTCTAATTCTACTTAAATTTAATCTAAGAAACGCCAAAAATTATCGATATAAATAAGCAGCAACATAGAGTAAGCCACTTTCATGTCAACAATTTATAAAAACATATCTAAGATTATAATGGGGTTCTAGGACGTTTCGTCAAAGGACGATTCGTCAATGGGCTGTTCGTCAAAAACTATTTTTATAACAAACGATTTTTATAACCCCTAACCTTAACCATAACCCTAAACCTAAAAATAACGAATATCCGTGACGAAAAATCCGTTGACAAATCGTCCTTTGACGAAACGTCCGCATACCTATAATATTAAGAATAAAATTGTAAAGTATTATAAAGGTATACAGTGTACAACAATTCACTTACTACTTCATCAGTAATCTTCTAATAAACAATTGATTATAATTAATGAGAATCTGGCCGTGTAGTAGACTGGGAATTGAGACAGCATAGAATCAGCTTTTTGAAAACCAACTTCATAGACAAATGTATTTTTTATTGTTTGTAAATGAGTTGTATTCACAGTTTTGGTATGATTTACATTCTGGTGAGATACCCATTCATGATTTCACAAACATTTTTTTAGTTAACTCTTTCTATAAAATATGTAGAGAGAATATACAGTAAATGGCCGATTGTTTAAAACAATTTCTGTTAAAAATTATGTACTTCATATTATATCGTTTTTTAAAATTTCGTTAGGAAGAAGATTAATATCAAAACCTTCAATTGCACACATCAATCACAATATAACCCAGTGCGTTATACCGTATAATTTATAAGAAAGTCCAAGAAGCTCAACAATACACTATACATTATCACCAAATATCATTGTGTCATAAAAAGCATTGAGATAATTCCATCAATGAGCAGTCACTGATTGATAATGAAAGATATAAATGAAATTCAGAGAAAACGAAATCTCAGTTCAACGTTATTTCTATAGTCTATTAATTTCAACTTTAAACAAACAGTGTATCAGAAATAAGGAAGTAATGATAAATTGGATCAGTGAGCAAAAAATTTTGTTTCTCGACAAAACATTGCAGCACTGAAACTGTGTAAGACCTTGTGAAGCAAAAAAATACCTGATGCTTTAAAGTTTTTTCATGAATACAGCCGATTCACAAAAGATGACTGTATAATGAATATATTACAATATATTATATGAATTTTTATATAACGCCTATAATTTTAATAATATACACGACTAAATCAGCTAAATTTATATACACAGTAACAATCAAGATTACCATTATCTTTATCTTCAATCAACATAGAAGTTGCTTTCTGTTGAATTAAGCGCCTTAAAAAGAGTGTATAAAGTTTTAGAATATTAAGATTCATAACATGACTCTAATCTGATATATCTGTGTATTGAGTCGTATAATCCAAACCCTTTCAATCAGCTGAAAATGACTCTATAAAATTATTTTTTAAAAATGAAATGACTCCAAAGATAGCAAAATTAATATTTATGATATTTTTTAATTATGATAAAATCATAGAACCATAATCTCAATTAGAAATTCAAATTCAACACGTTTTCAATAATACAAGTAAATCATGAAAAATATCTGATAATATTCGATTCTAAATGTAATAATTCTTGAGTCAATGAAAAATATTTACAAAATAACTAGAATAAAATGCAACGACTAAGAAAATTAAAAGTTGTCTTCACTCAGTGCACTAGCTCGTAACTTAAGTTTAATAATTAAAATATATATACAACATTATTGTTGTACTATAAATAAAAGATTCAAAGTCCTATAAAAATCTACAATAATTAGTATATTAAATCACTTGTCTAAATTTTAGTACTACATTAACAAGTCTAGACACTTTTTGTCTACAATACTTTGTCTACCAACATTTGGTCTACTAAGACATTAGGGTTAGAGTTAAGATTAGGGTTAGGGTTAGAGTTAAGGAAATATGTTTTAAATGCATCTGTATCCTTCAATGGACAGATAAACAAAAACAACAATCAGTTATAGACCTAGAATCAAAAAATCTATACACAAAATGTCGTGAAACCTTAAATTCTAACTAAAGTCATTATATAAATAAAATCATCTTTTTATACATCAAAAACATAAACGCGATTATAGTAACAGTATGTAATTAATAAATACTAATTCAAATTTTAATTATTATGCATATAATGCATAAGACGGCATATATTTAAAGACAATCTAAAATTACGATTACTAATCGGCATCAAATAAAGCTTATATGAAATTAAAAATTTTCAAACAAATATCACGCTGATTATAATTTGATCATTATTTATTCTAGCTTATATTTAATACAAACAGGCCTATATATAAACGAACCTATATTAGCCAATTGAATGCAAATCTTTTCATACTGCAACAAATCTAGCAAAATTGAACATACTATATAAACATAAGCTACTTTTATTACTAAAGAAACAATCTATTATAAATAACACAATTATATACAATATACGCAGTTTTATTCAAAGTTACAGTATTTGCTAGAGATGAAATTAGCTATATAATTATAATCAACTGAAAATGATTTAATGTGACAAAAAAGCTATACAGTACTATATACATAAATCTATCATGACTAGACAAGAAAGCCAAAGTCATAAACTAAGTAATTAATATCATATTGTATGTAGTTAAAACACTCGTTAAATAAATTATATCTCACTGATAGCATGTCTTACTACTATTCTAGAAATGTGAATTCGATTCTCAGTCTGGAATAAATAAAAATCTGAAGTAGAAAAATATGAAATAATATGCAATCGTGTAATACCGCAAAGGCCTAGTCTCATCTTATATAGTATTGCGCTGTGTGTATACATAATAAATTTAGATTTACTATATAGAGCACAGATGCGTTTAATTCAAGAAATTTAAACAAAATCTCAACCAAGTCTGAGAGCATCTTAAATAAAGCTGAAAGATGCATTCATTTTGTAAACATTATTGAAATCTTTTAATAATTTTCTTCACAAAATAAGTATATCTGGGTCTGGATATTCTGGCTAACACTCTTTTCAATCACAAGTCATCTCTGTAGAACTGTGATCCAGGCCAGTGAATAATATTTATTATCAATTTCATGAATACATTACATAAGTTCAAAGTAATAAAAGTTTGATTTAGTTTTATTCCTGATGCATCGTTACAAAACAACTGCTCATTGATTCTAGTTATTAGCATAATGTTTCTCATGAGACACAAGAACTTATTGATAGTTAAAGAAATAATAAAAAATTGAAATTTTAAAATGAATCAACACCATTCGTATATAATCCAATAAACAATATTCATAATATACCCTTTTATACATTCGATACAAATCTCTAAATCTGAATTCCATTACAAATCATTAAAAAATGCTTCAAATCTCATCAGAAACTTAAGACTTTATATACGCACCACTAATACCAGCACAATAACTTAACCGCCTCAACCAATCTACCATAAATGCTAAACGCGAGCATCTACCATAAACGCAAGCATCTACCATAAATGCAAGCATCTACCATAAATGCAAGCATCTACCATAGATGCAAGGGCCCGGGTGGTGAGTGAGTCGACAGAGATATATCCTCCTGATCTGACTCTCTCCTCGAAGCTGGCGTTAAAGGAAACGAATAAAGATGACTATCGTAAACCGACTTACTTAGCGCGTGACTAACTGACAAATCAGTCGGTTGAAGTTGCTCCAACTGCATTAAATAATCGGAAAAACTTAACGACGAAGCATTCAGACAAAACGGATCGTCTTGAAAAGGTGACGCGTTGAGCCAGGATGGGAACTGGTACGCTTTTGAGGTATGCGCGGGTTTACGCTGATGTCGCGCAGCGCGATACGGATGGTAAAGATCTTCGTGGGTGCGGGGGAACGGGGTAAATGCCGGAATGTGAGTAAGTGGCGCGGGATCGAAACCAAACGGGTTCGGTAGTACATCAGTGGGATTGGAACTGGCAGTGAGAGAATTAGGTAAACCAAGGAGGGATAGGTGGGTGGGGAGGGAGGAGTGGGCTGAGCGGGGAGGGGGGAAGAGTAGGGAGCTGTAGAGGCTGGGGGTATCCCCTGAATCTATAAGATTTAAACTTTTAGGATTTCTGTCGATTGACGGATAGGAGGAAAGATCGGTGAATCTATGCAATGAGGGGGAGACGGAGACAAGCGGAGGGGTACCGAGGGAGGGAGGGATGAGTGGACGTGGGGACCAGGGGGTCTTGTCTGGAGGGATTAGTCTACTGGCAGGGAGGTGGTCATCGATGGGGGGTGAGGGAAGGGAGATGCTTCTGCTGATGTCAGCATTATCTTCTTCATCGGACGTTTCAGTTAAATCAATGATGTCATCGCTGCTGCTAGTTGGTTGGGTGGTTGGTGAGTCACCTAGAAATATTATTAAAGTCAAGCTATAAAAGAGAGCTGAATATAAATTGTAGAGATTGCAATCTAACTTGCAGTATAATGCAATCTGACTGATTTATAACTCTATAACTTACATACAAAACAAGAGACTTCTAAAATGAAGAGACTTCTACTATTCATAGCTGACATTTACCATTCATACACAGGCTTAAACAGTTAAAAGAACTTATCAGACGTTCAAACTAACTATTACTACGCTGTATAATAATACGATTATCAAAAATTAATTTTAACTTCTGATAAGGTTAAATTGACACATAAGATTGTAACTAAATAGTTAATTTGACTTCAAACTTTGTTAAGAATAAAACAAGTCTAAAATAAGTAAAAAGTAGCTCTGAAGCTTACCGAGTGATGTGACTGTTTCAGCGTTACTCTTGCTGTGACTCTTCTTTTCCATCTCTCCCCCATCCGATGTCTTGTTCTCTTCCTTTGTGCGACCTATGACCCTCCAACCTGCATCGGCGCTGAACTCTATCTCATCTCCGTCTGGTTCCCGGTGAATTATATTAGCAAAGAGTCTAAACAAGAACAAAAACGTCCAATTAAAACCACAACCATATAATATTGCAACAACGTGACGTTTTGGGATGCAGCCTAATATAACTTTGTTTGCTTGATAGTAATTGTTTTTTTGCTTTTCCAGTAGCCTCTCAAACCATTGATTTATACTTATATAATTGCATAATTTATACTTTTATAATTCTATAATTGATCGTATAATTTATATTTGTATTTGCTTTGGAAATAAATAAACAAACTAACTAACTATGGGCTACTTTGGGCTGCAGCCATTAGAGCTACTGAAAAGTCATTTTTATTACTTTCAACTAAAGTAGAAGAGCGTTTGGTCTAATGGTTAACACCAGGATGCGAACCAAAGGTTGCGAGTTTGATTCCCGATAGTGGTGAACAAATTCTATGATTGTAGCGAGTTATTGTAATATTTCTTACAAGATAGAAATTTAAAATAGAAATAGAAACTAGAAATTTAAAGATTTCAAGATTTAAAGTATAGTAGTTGGGTATTATTTAATTAAGTTTTTTCATTATAATACCATACTGTCTAAATAGATATAGTTTCTCATCAGTACAAATCATATCCTAACAACTACAAAAATTCTTTCTCTAAAAACTATAATACAATAAAAACTACCTAACTGTAATAAAAATATCCTAAAAACTGCATAAAACAGTAAAAACTATAATAAAATAAAAAATATTTTAACCATAACAAAAATATCTATATCTTAAAACTGTGAAATAAATGCATAATATAATAAATCACCCATCTAGAGTAAGATTCTTGAAAGTAGCTTTCTCATCACAAATGGGACAGGTCCAAGTTGGTTTTCTTTCATTCATTTGTAGATAGATAGCGGCATCAAAACACTGCAGATGATTACATGTACTGGCCCTGCATGCATACGTCATTCGAGTCTTTCCAATCTGAGCATTGCGGCGCAAATAATAAAACAAATACATTTCTCAAAACATTGTTATATAAATATTGTTTAGTCTATTTTGGTTTGTTATTCAATGTCATATCAGATATAACAGATTTTTTCCAACAGTAAATATATTAATGTATATAGTTAGCATTCTAAGCCTTACATTTTTCCATATGAAACATGTAAGACACGATTTGTATACGGGTAGTTGATTAAAGATAACTGCCTTAAAAAAAATTCTTTTCACTACCGATTGACTAGAATTACAAGTCTTTTTTCTCTATATTAATTTTTTATTAAATAAAACACTTTTAAAACATTAATTATGTTTCAATAACTTAAAATATAATTAATATAAAAGAGCAGTTCAGTTAAATATGAGAGAGAGAGAGAGAGAGGGAGAGTGAGAAAGAGAGAGAGAGAGAGTGAGAGAGAGAGGGAGGGAGAGGGAGAGGGAGAAAGAGAGAGAGAGAGAGAGGGAGAGAGAGAGGGAGGGAGAGGGAGAGGGAGAGAGAGAGAGACAGACATACCGGA